>CAWVOZ010000107.1:0-28700 GCA_963931855.1 Philhelius festivus | reverse complement strand
ATTGACAAGGTCCTCACAAGTCAACTGATGAGTCCATGTGAGATCACCCGGACGAAACGCCAATTTTTGTGGACTAAAGGCCAAAAAAGCTAATTTGAATCAATAATTCAACAAGTCCAATAATAGTGCTAAGTCTTCTACTTGGCTGATGTATTTCAGTAGTATATAGAGTTTGTATTATAAAAACCTTCATATAAATATTCAATGCCAGGCCACGGGCAAAAAAAAAAAAAATTCCAACATTAATGATTACAATCCTAATCTTTGTTGGATATAGTTCACATTGGATTTTTGTCAAAAAATTCATGTAAGATGAACTGAACTTAACAAAAATTGCGTATTGACAAGGTCCTCACAAGTCAACTGATGAGTCCATGTGAGATCACCCGGACGAAACGCCAATTTTTGTGGACTAAAGGCCAAAAAAGCTAATTTGAATCAATAATTCAACAAGTCCAATAATAGTGCTAAGTCTTCTACTTGGCTGATGTATTTCAGTAGTATATAGAGTTTGTATTATAAAAACCTTCATATAAATATTCAATGCCAGGCCACGGGCAAAAAAAAAAAAATTCCAACATTAATGATTACAATCCTAATCTTTGTTGGATATAGTTCACATTGGATTTTTGTCAAAAAATTCATGTAAGATGAACTGAACTTAACAAAAATTGCGTATTGACAAGGTCCTCACAAGTCAACTGATGAGTCCATGTGAGATCACCCGGACGAAACGCCAATTTTTGTGGACTAAAGGCCAAAAAAGCTAATTTGAATCAATAATTCAACAAGTCCAATAATAGTGCTAAGTCTTCTACTTGGCTGATGTATTTCAGTAGTATATAGAGTTTGTATTATAAAAACCTTCATATAAATATTCAATGCCAGGCCACGGGCAAAAAAAAAAAAAAAATTCCAACATTAATGATTACAATCCTAATCTTTGTTGGATATAGTTCACATTGGATTTTGTCAAAAAATTCATGTAAGATGAACTGAACTTAACAAAAATTGCGTATTGACAAGGTCCTCACAAGTCAACTGATGAGTCCATGTGAGATCACCCGGACGAAACGCCAATTTTTGTGGACTAAAGGCCAAAAAAGCTAATTTGAATCAATAATGAATATAGTTCTGACTTTTAAAAATAAAAGAAAACTGAACAAAATTAAATATTCCGCATGTTTAATGAAAAACCAATGACACAGAGAACAGAGTCAACTTAAATGTACCGTAACTTGGCCATTATACAGAGAGAAAAGATAATACTGTGTTATAATATTCGTTATAATATTTATATTGGTTATGCATTTTAATTTTGTTTTAATTGACAAAAATTAAAAACGCTATTTTGAGCACTGTTATGTATGAAGAGGACCCACTGTGCGACGACGTTCACAGAAAAAAATAAGATTTGCTCTAGAACATGGCCCTACACGGCGAACATCGAAGCCAACGAACACGAAAAAATCGAAATTTTTCGCCAACAGCGAGCGGCTCGCGAACCAGCCTCTACACGACGAAAACATAGCGAGCACGAACAAGTTCGGCGAGCATGTTCGTCGTCTAGGGCTAGCTTTAAGTAGAAGAGGCAAGTGGCTGCCGTTGTGTGCCTGTTTTATGTTATTTTCTATCCATGCAAGATTTCCGGTGATAACTGTTTGTACCCCGTCAAATATTCTCTTTAAGGGCTGCGATTATCTGAGACTTGTTGGCATACGCCCGGTAAATTCAAGAAGCGCCAAAGAAAGAAGTCTGGGATGGTTGAACCTTGCTGTCCGTGCCAAATCTGGAGATTACGGGACCGGAAAAACTTCTTTCACAATATCCATTTTTTTTTGTGCTGTGTGTACCGTCTTGTTGAAACCTTATGTTCACCAAGCCCCGTTCATCCAATTTTGGCAGTAAGAAGCCGTTTATCATGGCCACGTAGCGTTCGCCAGTAACAGTTGTTGTTGTGATTAAGGATGGTTGTACAGTAATTCACATGCCACGGACGGCCAGCAGGCATTAACTGATGCACTATAAGACTTTGAATGGGAAGATATGTTAGTCCATCTGGTGATATCCAATTGTGGATATCAGACGACGCCGACCGACCGACGGTCTGGTTGATATTTCTTCGTTCTCGGTGACATCAACAGCTACAGCCGCTATATTCTCGGCCGAACGACCAGTCCGGTGGCGGCCACGCACTGCATGGTCTACTGTGGTTCCAGTCTGTTCGATTCGAGTAGCTAAGCGCCGGAATGTTTGCCCATTTGGCGCTACACGATTAGGAAATCAACGTCGAAACACACGCTGAGGTAACATTACCAACCAATTTTTGGTCGAAGTCAAATCGACACGATTATTCCACGCTGAGTATACCGCTCCGTTGTTTTTCTGTTTGTATTCTCCAGCTCTCTCTACTTCACAAATATCAAATATACCCGTAATTGACGTACGACACCATTTGCAAAAATTATAACTTATTCCGATAGGGTGATTAATTTTGCGCCACCTTATACTTGGTTGAACTAAGAAATAAATCTCATTTTGTGGTATCAACCCTAAGGGGGAAATATTGTTTACTTTCGTGCTTTACACTCTTTATCGCTTATTTATCGCAAACGTTTTAAAAGTTTGAATAAAATACCCATCAACTGGGGTCTGTCTATCCAAGTCACTAAAAGAAATAATAGATATACCAGGTTGACGGTCTTTTTCATCGTTCAAAGGCCATCCTTCAAAAAAGTAACCATTTAAATGAAGGTTGGTGCTTTTCTTCGTTTGTGAATGAATATGATTGTATCTACAATGATAGAGTAACAATTTTTAAGAACTTCAATAAAATATTTTGCCTTAAGATCTCTTATCGAAAGTCCGAAACTAACTTTTCTAGAGTAGCGAGCTGAGTCTTTGACTAAAATAAATAAATTAATAAAATTAAAATCGACACTAAACCTCGTTGGACAAATAAAGTCCCAAGCATACATGGAACTATCACTATCATCCGTAAAAACTATCATGCGAGAAACATATCATCGATTAATATATTAAGGGAGAAAACTATCATGGAAAAAAGCTTACATTCCAGAAAATTACTAGCCGCGAAAACTATCAGCCTAGATAATTATACTATGCACGAAAGGCATATAGGAATTGTTGAGAGTTCTAACGGGGTTAAGGCATCATCTATCGAAAATGCGTTATTGGTTATTGCGTATTTGGTATTGATGAATCTCTTCTAAGATGAATTAGAAACTACCTTTCGAATAAGTTGTATTGGATGGTCTTAAATCTGAAATCCATAAAATAAATGCTGTTGTGCCACAGGGCTCCGTTTCGTCTCCAACTCTCTTTCTTATATTCATTAATGATGTTTTGTCTGAAATTTTTAATCCATCAAATTGTTTTGCTGACATTGCAAGAAATTTTTTACCCCTCCTGATCTGGCT
The DNA here is from genome assembly GCA_963931855.1 of Philhelius festivus. Taxonomy (NCBI): domain Eukaryota; kingdom Metazoa; phylum Arthropoda; class Insecta; order Diptera; family Syrphidae; genus Philhelius; species Philhelius festivus. The sequence goes on along the minus strand of CAWVOZ010000107.1, from coordinate 25,260 downwards.
GTAAGTTTTAAGGCCTATATTCGTCCAAAGAAGTACAATTCCCATATTTAGGCTCCTGCTCCAATAATTCACTTTAGTCTCTTGGATAGAATTTAAAAAAGAGCTTTCAAAATAATAGTATAACAGAAACCTTCGAATCTCTCGAGCACCGTCACAATGTTTTTACTTGCGATATAAGTAGGTAGGGTAAACTACCTAGTGACCGACCCCCTTTCAGTAATGGTCACCTATAACTGTTTTTTCATTTTATTAAGGTTTCCTGTTGCTGGATACTGCCGAGGCTATTTTTAACGTGTTTAGACGTGCAAATGTCATAACAAAAGACTTCAATTGAAATTTTGTAGTCAATCGTTGAAGTGTAATAAAAGATGTAAGTTGAGAACCTCTGTAAATCAAAGAAAACTTGTGAATTCCTTAAGAAACACTTGAGTATAAATCCGTATTTTATTAATTTATCCGTGTTTCTTATATATGAGACAGTGCATATTATTTCAAAACAATAATTAGTGGATCTATTTGTTAACTTTTTTTTATTAAAATAATAAAATAACTTAATTTAACGTGGGGTGTTCATAACTAAAATGTAATGTTCAATAAATTCAGTGACCGACAGGTGTGTCTATTACTGGTGCGATTAGAGGTTTTTGAGGATGTTAGTTACGGACACCATCGTTTTTGTCTTTCTTGTTTCCTTTCATTATTTACAAACCGCTTTTTATATTGCTATAAAGCCACATTTTTCAGGAATTTATTACAAAATGCCTGGGCAAAATTAGTTTAAGAAGAAGATTTGTAAAATACAAGTTAAAAAAAAAACGTTTACTTTCGGAAACTTCCATGTTACAAAAACAGAAAAATACATTAGCACTTTTCTTTGCCCATCTTTAAGATAGATTACTTTACTAGTGATATTAACATATTAATTAATTACAATATTTATATAAAAAAATTTAATTCAGTAACTAACTATAACTAACATTCAAATTATATTATTTTTTTAGTTGCAATTACTTGTTGAAAACAGTTTAAGTGCCTTTACATTTTTGTTTGCTTGTTTTTATTTAAATAATAATTTATCTTCATTTTATTCATAACTTTATAAGTACCTACCTACTGCATAAAAAGATTTTATATTTATATGTATAATATCCCCGCATTAAGGGTTTGTAATTACTTCAATGGATTTCTTGTATACATACGTAAATGTATCTTTTTGTTTTTGTGCGTATTAATATTTATTTATCTTATAATATTAAACAAAAATTATAGTACTTTGAAAAACCTTCCAAGTTAAATATATTATCTTTTTATTTCGGTGTCGTCGGTTTTGGTGAAAAACAAATTAAAAACAGAAGTTTTCGCATACATTTTTGACGAACCACAAGTTTTTATGAGTCAGGATATTGAATTAAAACTTTTATTCCCAATTGTCAATTGAAATGTCGAATTAAAACTTTTAATTATTCGATTTTAACGTTTGACGGGCTTATGTAAACTTATTGCCGAAAATTCCTCTTACAGTTTAGGGTGAAAAGCTACAGAAAAAGGGTGTCCGTAACTAGTATTTAACGGGTGTCGGTTACTGAAAAAAAGGTGTCCGTAACTAAAAAACTGGTAAGCTTTTACGATTTTGTGTTTTATTTATTTTTGGAATTTCATACATATTTATTTCTTTAATATTGTAAATAAAATTATCAACAGTTATAATAATACACAAAAATCATTAAAATCGATCCAGCGAAAGGAAAGTTATGAATTTGCAAACTCAAAATTTCTCTTAAGGGTGTCGGTCACTGGGTGTCTTACCCTACTATAGGGCAAGTTCTGCATTTGGGAAAAAAATCGAACTCGAGATTTTGATCAAAGTTGACATTACGATGATAGCGAAGACGAAAAAAGTGTGTCCGGCAATTCCGTCTGTCTGTCTGTATGTCTGTAACTCGAACTATAGCCTAAACTACTAGAGGTATTTTCTTCAAACTCGGTACTTAAGAGTCTTCGGTGATTCCCTAGAAGAGAAATTGAAATTTTTTTTTAGCTCTAAAATTAACGGTACCCCCCATACACCCATAATGCATAATCTTATTTATCTCGAAAACGGCTCTAACGATTTTTATAAAAAAAAATTAGGTGTGATTTTATGAACATGTACAACATTTTGGTCAAAAAAATTTTTGAGGCAAAATGTTATTAACGGTACCTGTCATAGAACCGTTTTTTTGATTTTCGACTTTCTCATTAACGGCTCTAACGATTTTAACCAAAAATTTTCAGCAGGATTTTTCTTACGTTTAAAATAATATTGTATATAAAAATATTCGAAAAAATATTTGTTGAGTTTATTGCAAAAAAAAAATTTTTTTCGAAAAATCAATATCTTCAAAACCTATGAACGATTATTTTTTCAAATTAATTCCTTAAATCAATGGCGCAAAATTTTAATTGAATTAGTACGATGCTAAAGCTGTTTTGGTATATGATACTAGGTTAAAACAACGAATTTCCTAATTTTAATCAAATATATAGCATCATACTTTCTCTACCCTTTTATTAAAGTTAAAATCATCGAATACCTACTTTATTTTTTTAGTATCGTGCTAGCTTCATATGACTCTTTGACATTTGCAAACATCAAAAAAGGTTCGTGTTACTTACTTTTTTACATGAAATGTCATTGTTTTAGGTGTGTTCAGAAGCAATTTATTAAGAAAATTGGCTTAGTACGATACTAGTTAAAAAATATTTAAAATTAAGAATAAGTTGGTAAACTACTATAAAGTTAGCAAATTGTTAAGTAGTATCATACTAATACCTTAATAAAAGGCTGTTCAAAATTTTGCGCCAATGTTATTAAATACTCAAAATTCGCATCCCACATTTTTTTTTTTAATTTTAAAGACATTTCAGTACTTTCAACTCATTTCTTATATAAATAAAATGCACGACTGGATCGCACGAACTTGCTCTTATGTAAAAGTACTTTGGAATTTAAGATACATTTTATAAATATAAAACATGGATTTAATGAGATAATAATGTTCAAATGCATAAAATTGCCGTCTGGTTTCCGGAAAAGTATGAATTTATGCAAATAAACTTTAAAAAATCGTTTTATTATTAAATAAAATTTTTATATAAGAAATTTCTCTAAAATTTTTCAAGAAAAAAATGTCTAATGCGAATTTTAAGTATTTAATAATATTGGTTTTAGGAAATAATTTAAAAAAAAAATCGTTCATAGGTTTTGAAGATATTGATTTAAATTTTTTTTTTCAAAAAAACCCAACAAATATTTTTTCGAATATTTTTATATACAATATTATTTTAAACTTAAGGGGACTCCTGCTGAAAATTTTGGGTTAAAATCCTTAGAGCGGTTAATGAGAAAGTCGAAAATCAAAAAAACGGGTCTATGGCAGGTACCCCTAATAACATTTTGCCCCAAAATGTTTTTGACCAAAATGTAGTCCATGTTCATAATATCACACTTAATTTTTTTTATCAAAATCGTTAGAGCCGTTTTCGAGATAAATAAGATTTTGCATTACGGGTGTATGGGGGGTATAGAGCCTACGTTTTTGAACGTGTATTTAAGAAACACGTGTACACGGAATCCGTGTAGGAAATATATACCAACTTCAAATCCGTGTTCTTAAAACACGTGTAATTATTTCAATTTTCAATTCAATCCTTAGTACACAGATGAGGCTGAAATTATAATTGGTCTTTGATTTGCTATTTTATCTCACATTTGATACGTTATTAGTAATAATTGAACAACGAGGTATACCTAGACCGTTATCAAGTACAAAACAACAGCAACTTGCTTAAATTATTTCCGTTATTTTTGCATTGTGCAAAATTATTGTTTGTCAATAGTCAATAGAGACGGTTAGTAACAGTTGAGTGTTCACTGCAAACGTGCAAAGATTGAGTCGTATTCTAAATTGTGAAGTATTCCTTTTTAAATTTTAGTTTATATTTCTCTTATAAATTACTATTTTTACCAATTTAGTATCCCTAGTTTACTAACTTCGACTTACTTAACACTAGAAATGGTAACGGATATTTTAGTAGCACGTATAATTAAATGCACGGATGCACGTGTATTTAATTATACGTGTTATTAAAATAACACGTGTAATTATAATTACACGGATTCAAATCCCGGTCCAATAATTACACGTCTATCCGTGTATTTCATTATCCGTGTAATAGAGAGCTCTAGGGGGGTACCCTTATTTTTGGAGCTAAAAAAAAATTTCAGTTTTTCCTCTAGGGAATCACCGAAGACCCTTAACTACCGAGATTGAAAGAAATAGGTCCAGTGGTTTAGGCTGTAGTGAGAGGTACAGACATACAGACACACTGAAACATGTTTTTTGTGTACTAAATTTTCCTTAAATTTTTTATAAAAAAAATTGTAATGCAAATTGTTAGTATTTAATAAAATACATTTTATAACGTAATTTAAAAATTTAATCGTGTATCGGTTTTCAAGATATCGAATTTTCAAAAAATAATTGTATTATTTTTTTTTAAATCCAAAAACTATTTTTTCGAAAAAATTTTTGGTTTATATTTTTTCAAATGCATAGCAGCTCCTGCATAAAATTTTGGTTAAAATCGTTAGAGCCGTTGGTGAGAAATTCGAAAATCAAAAAAACGGTTCTATGACAGGTACCCCTAATAACAATTCCCCCCAAATTTTTTTTTCACCAAAATATAGCCCATATCCATAATATCACACCTAATTTTTTTTATCAAAATCGTTAGAGCCGTTTTCGAGATAAATAAGATTTTGCATTACGGGTGTATGGGGGGCACCCTTAGTTTTGGAGCTAAAAAAAAATTTCAATTTTTCCTCTAGGGAATCACCGAAGACCCTTAACTACCGAGTTTGAAGAAAATACCTCGGGTAGTTTAGGCTGTAGTTCGAGGTACAGACATACAGACATACAGACAGACAGACGGAATTGTCGGACCCACTTTTTTCGTCTTCGTTATCATCGTAATGTCAACTTTGATCAAAATCTCGAGTTCGATTTTTTTTCCAAATGCAGAACTTGCCCTAAAGTACCTATATCGCAAGTAAAAATGTATTTAATAGTAAAACGAAAAGTTTGTTTGCATAATCATACGGTTTGTTTGCATAGAAATCAGGTGGTAATTTTATGCATTTGAACATTATTATATTTATTTTTATAAAATTTATATTTATAAAATGTATCTTAAATGCCAAAGTACTTTTACATAAGAGCAAGTTCGTGCGATGCAGTCGTGCATTTTATTTGTCTTTCATTATCTTACCGTTATTTTTATAAACGCTGTTCTAGTGAAACAGCCAGCTGCATTCCTCCCATTATTATGTTGATATTCAAAACCAATGTGCATCGGTATCTCCTTTTAAATCCTCTCCTACTTTCATAATCCTTTTAGCGTGTGAAAATTATAAAAAATAAAATGCACGACTGGGTCGCACGAACTTGCTCCTATGTAATAGACTAAAAATTTCAAAAATTAATGATATTAGAGAAAAACTGTTCATAAGCATAAAAATAATTTTTAAATGACTAAAACAACTTCTTTAGTAGTTGGAGGTAAGAAAAGGATGCCATGTGATTCAAGCAAATATAGGAGTAGGTTTATGCCAGAACAAAAATTATAAGTCTTTGTAGTGGTTTCTTAACAAAAAGCTTTTATATACAAACATTTTAAAATATTTTTAAGAAAAAGTTTTGGTACGCCAATTTAAAGTTTTTATTATTGTTCGAATAAAAATTAAATTTACAAACAAAATTATTCAGCCGTTTCTGAGATATCGAATTTTCAAAAAAACAAAATATATTTTTTTTTTTTTCAAAAATTCAAAAAATGTTTATTTTAAGGTTTTAAAATGCAATGTGTTTTAGACTTTTTAGAAGCTTCTCTATGAAAAATTTCAATAAGATCCGTTATGTGGATAATGAGAAATTCAAAATTCGAAAAAATGGTTCTATGTTAGGTACAAGCTGTAATATCTTAATTTTCATTTTTTTTTTATTAAATTAAAGATCATAAATATTTATTGAAAGAAAAAAAATGTTATCAAAATTCTAGGCGCCGTTTTCGAGAACTATACGATTTTTGAAAACCATTTTTTTAATTTTTTAACATTTGTATGTACCCACCTTTAGTTTTAGGCAAATAATTTTTTATTCTCACATCTTGTAGATTATATTAAGAAACTTTTATTTATCAAGTTTAAAAAAAAATATAGCATGGGGTTTTCGAAATATTTAGTTTTGAAAAAAAAAATTTGAATTTTTTTTAAATCCAAAAAAAATTTTGCTTTGAAAATTTAAATAAACAATTCTATTTAAATTTTTGGGTAGCCTTAGCAAAAAAAATTTATCAAAATCGTATGTACTGTTTTTAAGAAAATCAAAAACAAAAAAAAACGGTTCCATTGGGGGTACCCTCAATAATCATTTTTCGGAAAATTTTTTTCAACCATTACCTAGCTTTAACTAAATGAAATTTTTTTGTGTTTTTATTTTTTAAATCTGTCGAACAGTTTTTGAGAAAAAAAAATATTTATAAAATTTCGAAAAAAATTCGTATGACAGGTACCGTTATTTTTGGTCTTAAAAAAAAAAAAGAAAAAAACGTGTGGGGGGAAACAATTAAAAATGATACCTACCAAGCTTAAAGAAAATCGGCCGAGCCGTTTAGGCTGTAGTCGAACCGACAGACAGGCAGACAGACAGACAGACAGACAGAATTGCGAGACCCACTTTTTCAGTCTTCGCTATCATCGTAATGTCAACTTTGATCAAAATCTCGAGTTCGATTTTTTTACGAATGCATAACTTGCCTTATAGTACGTAGAAGTCGCAAGTAAAAAGAAAAATTAGCGGTAATGGTTTCAAATCTCAGAAAAATTAAAAAAAAAATATAAAATGTTGGCTAACATTTCTGTTACCTTTGTTTTAGCTTTTTACGAATTTTCTGAATTTTGTGTAATAGTATATATTCCATTAATTTCGAAAAAAAAAATGTGTATGGTAAGTAAAGTAGTGTAATTTTTTGTCATTAGAATATTCAAGCACACCTGGCAATGAAAATCGATCGATTCAATTAGATTTTAGCAGAACAGACAGACCGAATTATTGCAGGACTAACTTTTTTTGTCTCGAGTTGCAGTTTTGTGTCTTTTAATTCGCGTGAATAATATTTAAGGGCGTTATTTTTGGGTATATTCTAAGAAAAAAGATCAGTAGGGGCCTACCTCCAATTTGTACTATTTTTTTCCAATTTTGAATATCTCATTATTGGCGTAACGGCTTTTGATGAAATTGTTTATAGGGCAGCTTCTAAGACGTTTGATAAACATTGCATTTCACAACTTAAAAAAGCATATTTTTTTAATTTTTAAAAAACCAAATCTTTTTTTTTAAATTCCATATACATATGTTATATCAAAAACGGGTCGATATTTTTTTTTAATTTAATTTTTATTCGGACAATAATACAAATTTAAAGTTGACATTCCAAAATTTATTCTTAAAAATGTTTTAAACATTTCGTAAACAAAAGCTTTTTTTTATACCGCTGCGCTACAATGATTTATAATTTTTTTCATGCATAGAATAATATTTGCTTGAGAAATCAAATGGCATCCTGTTTTTAGCAGCAACTACTTAAAGAGTTGTTTTAGTTATTTAAAAATGAATTTTATGGTTATGAACATTTTTCTCTAGTAACATTAATTTTTTAAATTTTTAGTCTTTTACGTAAGAACAAGTTCGTTCGATCCAGTCGTGCATTTTATTTTTCTTGTCTTGATATGCGAATCACCCTTTTTAGCGGAAGTATCAAAAGATAGCTATAGAATTGATTCACCCTAATGTAGGGGTCTACTTCAAATCCAAATTGAAAGCCGATGGTTGTTTCGGTTTGTGTTTTCGGGGTTTTAATGAAAATCCACAATACCTTATACCCTCTGTCGGCCTGTGTGGCTATGTGTTCAGTTTTAGAAACGGGTTAAGTGACTTGAGGAAGAATGGGTTTATCATGAGACTATTGTTATTTTCAACATAAACTTATCACGAGTGGAAATTGAAATGGCAGGGCAAAACCGGGCCGCCACATTATTCGGTACATTATTCCGTGTTTTGCGACTAAAAAACGTATCTCTGTATTTAACGGTTAGGCTCGAGGGTGAATCGATGAGCATTCCTACCGAAACGGACATCACGCATGAACTGATTGACGGGAGGAATGCAAATGGCTTAAAACAAGGAAATACATGAAACATTCCGACGGTATTCAAGAGATGGGAATTATTCCATGAAAGCTCTGTTTTCTATCAGATTTAAGGCACTGTTCTGGATTCTATCCAATAAATGGAGAGAAATTTGGGCGGCACCTGCTCAAAGATGTCTTAGAGTCTTAGACGTGTAAGCGCTTTATAATATGCAGCCAGATCAGAAGGGGCTTAACATTTCTTACACCGATATATATGTAGTCGTAGAATCCCTAGAGGAGAAATTAGAATCTAGGTTAAATCTCTCAAAAACTACTCTATCGATTTTTATAAACTTCTTTGTATTCAATAGTTACATAAAACAATCGGTGTAATACTTTTTGCAGGTTCGTGGAAAAAATTCAGGTACTCTCGTATACGAGTATCTCGTAAATGGTTTAATTGATTATTAAAAACACAGGTGCCAACTTTTAAGACGTTTTAAGGTATCTATTGATTAAAGTATGCAAATATGTGAATACCTTCTAATAAAATGAAAAATATATTACAGTTTATTTTTAAAAAATCAAAGAAGAACTCCATTTTGTAATGTCTTCTAGTAATCTTCTTGTTTTATAAATTATCAGCAAACTTCTTCAATTCTTTGCCAACATTTATAATCTTAAGCTCCAAGAGCAAGTTCACAAGTTCATGAGATCGGGTCGTGGATTTTTTTTTTAAGCCATAGAGGAATACTAATCAATTGAGACCTGTGTGAAATAAATATTTCACGTGCTCGTTCCATTAATTGTCTGTTTTCAGTTGAACAAGTCTTAATTGAATGAAACTTATCAAACTTTGTTACTTCCTCAATCTAAAAGAAGGATTATCTATTTTTGTAGTCATCCCCTGTTAAGCTCGAAGGTATTACCCTTTGCTCCTGTGTAGTTGTATAAAAATACAAAAGAATTTTAAAATATTAATGCAAAATAAACTGAACACTGTTATCCTTAAGACTTTTATTCCATAAGACTTCTCTTTCATTCGTTGGCGTCGGAAGGGAAATAAAAAATAATTCTCTTTTCAGACATTGCTAACGCAACAGATGCTTTATTTCTTCCTTAAGGAAGACGTTAAGCAAAACGAGATTGAAAGGTCTTAACGAGCAAAAGGATGAAAGACCATTAGACTGATTCTATTAAGTGGGTTGAATATTTTTCGGGTGTCGAGAAAAAGAAAAAAAGGTTAATAGAATGCAAAGCAATCGGATTTACGCATTTTGAATTGAAAACGTGTTGACTTTGTGTAAGTCTTGCATTCAAATCAAGTTTTCGTTTTGCTGGAAAAAATAAAGAACATTATTATAAAAAAGATATTAAAATGTTTCCATGAAAATCCGTTAAATCCATCAGCATTTACAGGATAAAATCTCCAATCCCTATTGAGTTATATTATACTTATATATTTTAGTCAAAATATTAAAGAAATGATTTAAGTCAACTAGCAAAATTTGATTCTATTTTTCGGACTTACATTCAAAACAAAATATAATTGACTTCTTGGTCACCTAAACTTGCACTTGTAGTTTAAAGCTGTAAAGTAGGTGGATACATTTTTCATTGTTTTTTTTTTTAATATGCTGTAAGAACTTTCTAATAGTTTAAAGTCTGATTTCTTTAACATAAGTAAAATTCATTTTACAGGGTGCGTTTTGGGTTCCAGTACAATTTTTTTTGTCATTTTTGTGTGAATGAAATTTGTCACTTGGCATTTGAGATTAGTAGAAACAGGTCGATAAAAGTTTATTATGGAGCTTCTAACGTAGCGACAGTGTGTTGAAATTATTAAAACATTTTATTTAACTAATTTTAAATTTTTAATACGCGGAGAAAATTACGTGATTTTGTATTTGGAGCAAGTCAAAATTTGCATACACTACTCCTACGAGATAAAGAGCAGACTGGGCAAAGGGTAAAGTTAACGTATTCCAGGAAAGATTGATGCAGTTATGCCGAGTATCGCCTCTTATCGACGCTGTGCACAAGAGTTGAGAATGTCTCTGTGAAACGAAATGAAAATTCTCAAAAAAAGATTTGCTTTTATAACAGTATAAAATTCAATCGATACAACCATTTGCAGGGAGCAAAATGACTATCAAAGTCGGCGAGAATGGAGTGCTCAGCTTATAGACAAGAAATCATTATGAGCGACGATGCAAATTTCGACTGGCTTTGTAAATAAACAGAATAGTCTCATAGGGCCATATTTCTTTGAGGATGCCAAAGGCAATGTTGTCACAGTAATTTCTGAGCGCTATCGAGACATGTTGGAAAACTTTCTTGTGTCCGAATTGGATCAATTAGGCCTACGGGACATGTGGTTACAACAAGACAGTGCCACATAATTAACAGCTCGTGCGAATCTTACGAGACATTTTCCCGGCCAAATATTGTCAAAAAGTGATGATATCAACTGGTCCCCGCGGTCCACTTTAATCAATTAATAAAATATAATTTATAAAATTGTATTTCATTGAAAAGTAGTTCGATAAAAACAACGACCCTGACGCGCACACAAGTCGTTATAAATACCCTTTATATACCTACACACACACAGTCCAAGCATTAAGCAAAGTGGAGAGGATAAATTTGGAGGCACCGATGCACATTGGTTTTGAATTCCTGTATATCGTTATGAGAGGATAAACAGAGCATTTCACATTCGTGTGGTCCTGCTAAAAAATAATCTCTGTACTTAACAGTACGCAATGGCAAACTGATAGGCACGCCTTGAAGCGCAGGGAGTACGGTTACAATGTTTAAGGAAGGAAGCACAACTGGCTATTTCACATGAGACATGCTCGAACGATTCAAATGTTTCTGTTATAGTTTCAACACCTGTAGTTTTTAAAGCTTTTTTGGATTCTATCCAAGAGACTTAAGTGATTTATCGAAGTACCTGCTCAAATATGGGAATTGTATTCGAGCCTTGAATGAATCTAACCCTTATAGTTTAAAGCCAGATCTTACATTAAAGAGTTTCCCAGCATTTTTGACTACGTTAATTCCACACAAGGTGGTCCAAGATGCACTTACTGAGAACTGAAAGCTGTTTGGTTTCCTCAATGAAAGTGCCACTTATGGACAGCGGTAGGATAATGCATTGAGTTTTTGAGGCATTAAATTCTACGCGCTCCATTTGACCATGCTATCATCGAAATCAGAATTTGAGCGGTTTGAAAGCTACTTTAGAGGAAATTTAGTACAAAAAAAAAGTTATCATTATCAAAACTGGCTGTACCGTTTTTTAGAAATTCATAAAAAAAAAAAATGTGGTTCTAGTGGGGTACCATTAATAACCATTTTTACTTGCGACTTATAGGTAAGTATACTATACGGCAAGTTATGCATTCGTAAAAAAATCGAACTCGAGATTTTGATCAAAGTTAACATTACGATGATAGCGAAGACCAAAAAAGTGGGTCTCGCATTCTGTCTGTCGGTTCGACTACAGCCTAAACGGCTCGGCCGATTTTCTTCAAACTTGGTAGATATGCGGGTTTCAATTTCCCCCCCCCCGGATTTTTTTTTTCTTTTTTTTAGGACCAAAAATAACGGTGCCATACGAATTTTTTCGAAATTTTATAAATATTTTTTGTTCTCAAACACTGTCCCACAGATTTAAACAAAAAAATTCATAAAATTTCTTTTAATTAAATTAAAAGGTAACGGTTGAAAAACAATTTCTAAAAAAATATTATTTTTGGTACCACCCTTTTGGAACCATTTTTTTTTTGTTTGTGATTTTCTTTTCTTTTTTATGTTAATGCTTCTTAGCAGTTTCAATATTATTGTGTATTCAAATTTTCAAAAAAAAATTATTGGATTTAAAAAAAAAATCAAAATTTTTTTTGGAAACTCAATATTTCGAAAACCCCATGCTCGACTTTTTTAAAACTTGATAAATAAAAGTTTCTTAAAATAATCTACAAAATTTATGAGAAAAAAAAATTATTTTACTTAAAAATAACGGTACCCTCCATAAAAATGTTAAAAAATGGTTTTCGAAAATCGTATTTTGCTCGAAAACGGTTCCAAGAATTTTGATGGGCCACAACCTCACTAGAATTTTTTTGTTTGATACAACTTTAGTCTTTGTTTCATTCAATTATACTCGTACATACATGAACGCGGCCACTAATTTATTCCATTTTAGTTTTTTTTTGAGTTATCGAGTATCGTTTCGATCTCACTTAATACCCGGTGACCATACCTAAGTAAACGGCACAAAAATTATTTCCTTTTCCACCAAAACCATCGTCACGTGAAGATCTTACTCCGTCACACATAGTAAGAAGAAATTGATCGCGACCACAGCATCCAAGAAAAGAGTTTGTTTCACAAATATTTAATTTACTATATACCTTTTACCTAAATTAAAAGTTCTGAAATAAATTTCGCATTGAAGCGAAACAGAGCTTGGTAAGCTCCAGAGTGTGGACCTAAATTAGTAAGACATTTTTAGAATCTAATTTTATTGAAGTTGAGTTTTATTTATTGTACAAAATTTTATACAGGCATAGGATTATTAATTCCCTAAGCTCATTCTCCATCCGTGTCTCAGAGCGGTAAAAACGTGCTTCGTGCACACGAGCTGACGTAAGACAATCCTAAAAGACCAAATCTTAGACTTTACTCGTACTTCTTATAAGCGAAATTATAAAGATCGAATCTGGTAAGGTAATCTTTATAAAAAAAAAGTCACCTTTATATTTTTCTGATTTGTTTTTTTTTTTTTTTCTACATATGTGCTATCTTAGGAACAAGTGACATTCGAACGCACATTTAACAAGTTCGAAAATACCTGCTGACTGGTACTTTGAGAGGTCGCCAAGGCCACGTGTGTCGTAGTCGACGCACGGCCAGCCAGCGAGGGAAGCACTATAGGGATCGCAAGGGTATCTTTGGATCCACGCTTATGTCCAACTAAGGCCAGCTTAAACATACAAGGTTCAAGTGCGAATTGTGTTTTAATTAAGGCATCATCGATTTTAAAATTGAGTAGGGTACCGTGGGAGTTTCGACTCGACTACGGTAGCACACCAGACAAAATACATATGGGCAAATCTCAGAAACTTTTGACTTTAGACTTTTGAAAACGCGTAAAGAGAAAATAACTAAGCACACCTTTAAAATTAAGTTTATAGAACCATTGTTACATCAGAAAATATAATTGATGGTGTTCCTCTTTTATTAACGAATGCTTAAAAAATTCTCACTCATTTTCCGGCGACGCACTATGGGACCAAATGGTGCAAACCATCTCAAAAATCCATAACTTTTTCGTTTCTCAAATATTTTTTTTTTGAAATTTTGCACACTTATACTTGTATAACCAAGAATTTAAAATATTAAAACGTTTCAGCGAGAAATAAATTATTTTATTTTTTTTTTAATAAAATAAAATAACAAATTTGTAGATTTTGTTTCATTTATATGGGAAACATTTGTTGGAGCAAGAATTATTGCAACAATTTGGATGAAATTTGTTTTCTTCTTTTACCGGTGAAAACATTTGAAAGTAGTTTTTTGTAAAATCCGCCCACTACCACGCCCATGTTTTTCAGATTTTTGTTATTTTCTTATTTTTAGTGAACAGGGGGTCAATTCTCTATCTGTGAAACTGTGAAGTGATAAGTTTTTTCACAACTTCACACACTATCCGATTCGCAATTTATGAAAAAAATTAATAAAATGTCAAAATATTTTCAAATATTAAATTTGTTTTCACACTCAAACGATTTTGTGAAAAGCCCTGATAAAATATGAAAATTACAAAAACAAAATTATACTCAAAAATGAGTATCGTATATCAAAAATGAGAGCGATTCTCATTTTAGTACTTTTTAGTACATGTTTTGACAAACTTATCAGAATGAGTTCCAGAATCGCATTATGTGAGTTCATGAAATGTAAAAATGAAAAATGGCTGTGAAAACTGAAATGATAACTTGTTTATCACTTCACAGTTTCACAGATAGAGAATTGACCCCCAGGAAGCCGAAAATTTTTAAACTTAAGACATCGCATGTATATTTTTTCTGCCCACTTTCCCGCCTACTTTCACTCCCCTTATTTTATTTTCAGCTTAAAGTTCATTAAGAGCAGGCATTTTTTAAATTAAGTTTTATATGAAGAAGTGAGTTTATGAAAAGTGTTATTTATTTTTAGTAAAATCCATGTACTGCCACACCCCTTTTTGATATATGAAAGTTTTTCGCCCTTAAGACAAAAAAAAAAGTAATTCAAAAGTACACCTTATTACTAGGTATATTAATTAATGTCTAAAAGTTCTTAAGCCTCGTCAAACAATGCTGGGGTTATTTAAAACTATGTACCTACATTTGTATTATATGCAACCATAAACCACACACCCCTCCCACCCTCAAATGATTGGCATTTATTTTTATTTAAATATGATTTTTTTTAATATAAATATGAGTAAGGAAGTTTAAAATTGGAAAACAAAAAATATTTTATTCTAAAAATAAAATTTAGAATTTTAATAATATTGGAAATAAATGATAAGAACTTATAAATTTTGTGGAAACATAGTCACTTATATAATGTTTATGAAAATGTGTTGCACATGTTTTAACAGTTATATTTTTTAACTTTTGACAAAAAATAACATTTTTTTTGAAATTTTGAGCTAAAAATAATAAAATAATGATCTAAAACTTTTTGGAATGCACATTTATGTGCATCAATAAAGGTTCCACATTTTCTCCAAATTTTAATTTTTTTCATCACTTAACGATAAAGTTATAAGAATACGAATTTTTATTCTAAAAACTTATTTTTCTTTCTCATCATACGTTTTTTCTTCTTAAATAAAAATACATGAAAATGCGAAAGTTTTTATTTTTTCTTCCAAATTTAGAATATTTTTAGAATACTAAATAGCCATTAACTAAACGGAGGCAGCCGGAGCTAACAGAGAAAACTTCAATTGAAAACAAAAAAAATGAAAAATATACTGCACCTTACTCATTTTTTTTATTAATTTAGTGGTGAACTTAATTAAAAAAAATATAACTGTTTTGTAAAGAAGAGGGCTTGAGCTTTTCAAAAAGGTATAATACTTATACATTCTATCCAGAAAAATACGAAATAATTGACTTCAAACTCTCGCTTCCAATAATTCTAAAAAATAAAAATATCGAAATGTCATTTTTAACGGTAATTTTAGGTACCTAGAACAAAAGTAAGATACAAAAAATTTACTGTGTTAGGAAGAACCCTATTTATAGTATATAATCCCATCATTAGATTTTTCAAATTACGAAATTCACCAAAACCATTTTTGAGATGGATTTCATCATTTGGTCCCATAGTGCGACCTTGAACTATCGAAACAGTAACACGAAACGACTTTACGTGGCCGAGTCACAAAGACTACTGATACCACAATAACGTTCGACGTAAGTTGTTTATACCTATGTTTATAAGACTCTTATTGATAAGGATCATTTTCTTTCACTTTTCCCACTGCCCTACACAGAGAGAAAAAGGACTACATAAAATCAATAAGATAGTCTTATTGAGGTATTTTACTTAGAAATCTTATTAAAAGCATTGGATAATGTGCTTTTTTCATAGAGAAAACTTATTGATTTAATGAAGAAAATCTTATTGAAGTTTCAAAAAGATTGTGCGACTCTTTCAATATGAAAAATCACATTAAATGTTATAAATAATGTGAAACCCTTATTACTTATCAATTTTAAGAAGTCTATCTTATTAACTTTTTTTCTATAAAGGCTTGTAAGGAAGTCTTCTTAAATCTATAAGTTTTTTCTTATAAATATGGATGTGAAAATCTTATTAAACGATATAAATAATAAGAAAATCTTATTAATTATCAGTTTTAAGAAGTCAATCTTATTAACTTGCATGCTTGAATCCCGTTATTTCCATGCCATGTCTACAATAAGAATATCTCATCAGTATAGTTCTTTTCCTCAAGCTTAAGACGTGCGGAACTTAAAGTAAAAAATATTTGTGTTTCAAGAAAAAAATAACAGATTGTGTGAAATGGAAAATGACAATGTGATTGAAACAATAAGCGTTCCATCCTTAATATATGGAACAATGAGGATATTGAGGAGACTCAGTAAATTTTTCTTTCGTGGGGTCTCAGTATAGTTCCGTGTCCACGTTGCTGAAAGTTTATGGAGTTAACTCAATTGACGTCCTAGAAAAAATGGAGATGGAAGATGTCGACAAATTTTTTACCAACTTCGACAGTTCCGGCTACTTTATCGACCGAATTAAATTTCAAGCTGGACTGAGGAAGTAGAAGAAGGACCGGGTAAGTAGTTTTGATATAACTTTTTAAAAGAATCTTTTTTCCTTTGTGCAATATTTCATACCTAAAATTATATATAACCAAATGAATTTGAAAATCCCCAGATCACAAAATAAATCAATCCAAATTTTTTAGTTCATCTCCTATGTCACACCATAAAGTCCAATTCCACCATGGAATGGCTACGATTTCAATTGTTTGAAAATCCTCTAAAAATCCGAAATTAATCTTTTTTTTTGTACGAGAATCACTTGATCTTAGTGCTTTCTGGTGACAATTGCAATTAAAAACTCTTTTCTTTTAGAATATAACTTAAACTTTATTGTGTGACCAAGGCACCCTTTCACCACCATCGACCCGCAAGGTTCTAGAATCAGATCTTACTGGCCTTCTTAATTCAACTGTTAAAGGTCAACTCCTTTTGTCAATTTATGAAAAAACGGTCATTTAGACAGTAAAAAACAGAAGGATCTAACTCACTGCATTGTGGAAATACGAGTATTCATTGGAAAGGCGAAAAAATGACTTATAGAGATATGGATAAATGGGCTCTTGCAATCACGAACACCTTTCCCACAGAAAATAAAGTAAGTTTGTGGATATTAAAGGATATTATGTAGTTAGTTTCAATATTACATATGTATTTATTTATTTTCCTATTAGCAGTTTAAGAGTTATATAAAAACATGTTCCTTTTTTTATTATAAAGAATTTTGAATTAATTTTTTTCTACTTTTAATAAATATATATCTTTTGTTATTTTTTGGTGAAAAAAGCAATAAATACTTTGAAAAAAAAAAAATATTATTTTGCCTTTTCTTTAAATGAATTTAATAAGACATTGCCAATATGTATTTCTAAAAGTTTTCACAAGATTTCAATGATTTTTTCGTATTGATTCAAAGCGTTTTCTTATTCTTGCAATTAGATCTTCTTATTATCCCCAAAAGATTTTCACATATTATCAATAAGATCTTCTTATTGTCTCTAAAAGATTTGCTTATATTTTTCAATAAGTTTTCTTATTGTTCTAAGAAGCAGTCATATTAAAACGCAATGAGATAACTTTTTAAAAATATGTGGAAATCGTATAAAATGGGCATCAAGATTTAAATAAGATTTTCGCTATGGTTTCAATAAGACTTTCTTCTTGGATGAAAACCATAGAGAAATCTTATTACTTTTCTTCTATTTTATGTGGTACTTTTTGCTCTGTGTAGCTTGCATTCGTTAATATTTAAACTACAGAAAATATGTGAGCGCGAAATTTCAAATTAATATAGAAATTTTTAATTTTTTATAACAAATGATAAAAATTTAACTTATGATTTATATTTAAGTAAAAGTTTGTTCACTTTTCTAAATATGTACATTTTATAGTGAAGCTTTTAATTAAAAATAACACGTAATTTTACTCAACATTTTTATCAATAAAATTTTTCTCTGCTTAAAAAGTAATGTATAAAAAATATCAATGATTTTTCTTTGTAATTAACTACTGAATTTTAAAGATCCATAAAATATGTAGCGTCAGCGACAAAACGTACACTTCTTAGTATGATTTAGAAGAAGGAACAATAGTTAAGAACGGGAAATATTGCTTTTTATTAGAGTGCACTCTTTTAATTCAGTATAAGCTAATTTTAACCAGGTTGCGATTTTAGCACACACCTCTACCAAAGCTTAATTTATTCATTTTTGTCTATAGAAAATGAATATGTAATTTAGAAATTGGTGCAAAGCATGCTGTGTAAATGATAAGAGACGTACCAGATTTTAATGATTTTTTCGGAATTGTAGTACCGAAACTTCTGACAAACACTGTCATAAATCTAAGCAAAGCACATAATTTTTTCATAAAAAATTTTGATTTTCAAAGTCTCTTAAGAACACCATTTGAGTTTAACAAATTAAAATCAGATGCTTCAATCGTAAGAACATTAAACTTTTTAAATATTTTAATAGTAACATATAAAATTTTGTATTTTTCTTATACTTTTTGCCTTTTACTCGTTCTATAGGTAAAAAAAAATTCTTAATGTGGAAAATAACTTTTTTTTATACTGTAATACTATATTTTCGAAAAAATTATCAGAGATAGAGTAAAAAAATATGACTATGAAGTAACTTAATTTCAAAGTTACACGAAAGTCAAAAGTTTCTGAGATTTGCCCATATATGTATACACTATGCATATCTACTTACCTGCGATTACTCACCCCGTCATCCAATTTAAGCCATCATCATCATAACCATTACTTACCTAAACAACCGTCGCCATCGAAGTTCTGAGATCAACTGATTTATTATACATATTAGTTTTTTTTTTTTTGAGTTATTATGAAAATGTTTGGTACTCTCAAATGTGAAAAGTGGTCACTCAATGTTAAAAGATTTGTATAAGATAAGTATTAATTCTAACCCATTCATGATCACCTATACATACATATGATAAACATGCTTTTTTTTAAATTTAGCTAATTAGAGTATAAGAGTTTAGAAAGAAACTCATTCCTGCACCCTTTAACCACCAGCAAGTTGTGCGCACTAATTCGCGGAGGAGAGATTCGGTGAGTCCTATGTTAATAAGCTTTTAAGAGTAAGCATTTTTTTGTTTAACATACGCATGAGGAGATTAAATGAGTCAAGAACAAGTAAAATAATTAATTGAGTGAAAAAAAAGGAGAACTACCAGAAATGAACATAAGTTTAATAGACTAAACTACTGTTGCATATTTTAAGTTGTCTACGTTAAAACCTTTACCTACCTCAACAATTGAGAGAGCCATACAGGAGTTTAATGACCTTTTATTTAATTTTCTAAGAGCTTTACGACCATTTCAATTTTTACTATCGATTTTTCTAAATGTAGATTTTTTTTAAAGTATCATTATTTAGATATCAGATATTATTAGAATTAAGAATTTGAATGAACTATGTCCAGAGTTGGTTTTTATTTTTTTCCTATGAAAAGCATATAACAATAACGTAATCAAGAAAAATATGAATTGATCACTGAGGCGTATACGCGTTTTTTTTTATTTCGTCAGTTTTATTAAATATATAGTTCGTTTATTCATTTACCTGAGATCATAAATTAAATCTTTATGTATTATCAATATTATACTATTTGAGTTTTAAATAAATATTATGACTTATAATGATGGATGAAATTTTTAGAGTGTTGCTGTCATACACAATTATGAGTGTTTGAGTTTCTTAAGTGTGCTTAGAGAAGTGGGATGCTGAAGGGTAGTTTCGACGGTGGAAAGATAAGTCAGGCTTAAATTTTACCTTGACTTCAATATAGGGGTTATCGTGAGTGAATCTAGAGTGGTACGGTGACCATGGAGTTTTTGCCTAGTGCAATAAACAGTGGGAGGGTTACACTCAGGAACTAAATACATCTTAAGTTCCCAAAAGGAGGGTTATTAGATAAGACAGGTGATTTTTAGTGGTTTTTAGTTTTTCTTTTATTTTTGTTAATTTATTCAGGCACGTTTAAAGGTAAACGGCAGTCAAGTGGCGTGTGCAAGATCCCACCCCTCCGACGAGCAAGCCTAATGGCAATCGCTAGCGTGCCTAACCGCACTCTGCCGACTGGACAACCTAAGCCACCTTTATTTGGGTAAAGTTGTGGTCCTGTGCATCAATGAAACTCATTTAAAGAGCATAACATCGAATAAAGTGGTTTAGTAACAGCGGTTCCGTTACAATTTGGCTTAATTTTTTTTCCTTTCGATTAATTTTTAAAATCTATAATTTAATAAAAAAAATTGAAAACAAGACGTTACTGACTGTACCTACCATAGAACGATTTTTTAAAAATTTGAATTTTTCATTATCGGCATATAACGGATTTGAAAAATTTTTTTTAAAGAGAAGCTTCTAAAAAGTTTAAAAAACATTGCATTTCAAAACTTTAAGAAAAATATTTTTTTTGGAATTTTGAAAAAAAAAAATTATTTTTTTTTTGGAAAATTCATTATCTCGAAAACAGCTCAATATTTTTTTTTGAAATTTAAATTTTATTCGAACAATAATAAGAATTTTAAAATGGCGTAGCAAAATTTTGTCTTTAAAATGTTTTAATTAATTAATTGTTTATATAAAAGCTTATTTTTTTAAGAAACCACTACAAAGACTTATAATTTTTGTTCTTGCATAAACTTATATTTGCTTGAATCACATGGCATCCTATTTTACCTCCAACTACTAAAGAAGGTGTTTTAGTCATTTAAAAAATTAATTTTATGCTCATGAACAGTTTTTCTCTAATAAAATAACATTAATTTTTGAAATTCTTAGTCTATTACATATAAGCAAGCGACCCTGTCGTCCATTTTATTTTACCTAGTTTTAACTAAATGATTTTTTTAGATATTTTTAAATCTGTGGAACAGTTTTTGAGAGAAAAAATATTTTACCGTTATTTTTGGTTTTAAGAACAAAAAAAAAAAAAACATGGGGGGTGGGGTAATCATCGTTATTATAAGCCTAATAATCTTAAGTTCAAATTTTTTACGAATGCATACATATCTTGCCGTACATCTATATGTCGCATGTACAAATTTTGGATTTTGAATTTTGTTAGACCTTCTAGTAGACAACACTCATGGTCCCCGTAGTCATATGGTGCGCACAGACGAGAATTTGGCTGCTGTAGCCGAGAGTGTGAGACTCAATTCACGAACATCGATCTCAACAGTTCAACTTTTCACGTACCATTTTGAAGAGAATTCTGCACAAAGATATCGGATTATTCGCTTACAAGGTCCAATTGATTCAGCAATTGAAGGCGCGCGACCCCCGCTTCATTATCGCTTCGTATTTTGGGCCTTAAAGCAGCTTAAATTGGACAACGATTTTTGGCGATATGCTCTTTTCTGACGAGGCGCATTTCCACCTCAGTGGATACACGTTAATAAACAAAATTGCTGCACCTGGTAATCGGAAAACCCGCAGGTTATTGTCCAGAAGCCAATGCATCCACAAAGAGTGATAGTTTGGTGCGGATTACGGAGTGGTGGCAGCGTTGGACAATTTTTCTTCGAAAATGAGACTGGAACAACGTTACAGATCCCCGTAAATCATTCTTTTGTTACTGAAATTGAAGACATGGATTTAGACGACTTCTTGTTCATTTAGGGTGGAGCGCCATGCCAAACAGCCCATGCCACAATCGGTCTTTTGCCCACCAAATTGTCAAATCGTGTTATCAACTGTCTTAGTGATGTTAATTGGTCGCCTCGGAGCTGCGATTTGACGCATTTGGACTTCTTTTTATGGGGAACCGTGAAGGACGAATGTTATTCCAACAATCCGGAAACAATTCAAATACTTAAGGCCTATGTCATCCAAGTAATCCATGAGCGACAGCCCGAAACCATAAACAAGGTATTGGAAAATTGGAGTGACAGAATGCGCTACTGGGAAGCCAGTCGAGGCAGCCACTTGAACGACGTTCTATTCCATAATATTAATGTCAATGTTTATTCTTATTAACAAAATTAATTTTGCTGATTTTATTGCATTTTTAAAAAGAAACTTGTATTTGGACCACCCTTTTCATATTTCTACATTTTTACTTGCGATATAGGTACTATAGGACAAGTTCTGCATTTTGATAAAAAATCGAACTCGAGATTTTGATCAAAGTTGACAATACGATGATAGCGAAGACGAATAAAGTGGGTCCAACAATTCCGTCTGTCTGTATGCCTGTACCTCGATCTAGAGCCTAAGCCACTGGACCTATTTTCTTCAAACTCGGTACTTAAAGGTTTTCGATGATTCCGTAGAAGGGAAATTGAAATTTTTTTTTAGCTCTAAAGCCCCCCATACACTCGTAATGTATAATCTTATTTATCTCGAAAAACGGCTCTAACGATTTTCATGAAAAAAATTAGGTATGATATTATGAACATGGACTACATTTTTGTAATAAAAATGTTTGGGGCAAAATATGTTCGAAAAGATGTTCGACTTTCTCATTAACGGCTCTAACGATTTTAACCAAAAATCTTCACTAGGAGCCCCTTTAAGTTCAAAATAATATTGTATATACAAATATTCGAAAAAATATTTTTTTTTTGTTTTTTGAAAAAAAAAAAATCCAAGTTAATTTTTTGAAAAGTCAATATCTTGAAAATGTGTGAACGATTATTTTTTGAAATTATTTCCTAAAATCTATATTACTAAGCGAAATTGGCATCCCAAATTTTGTTCTTGAAAAATCTTAAAGAGTATAAAAAATTACTTGATAAAACGATTTTTAAACTTTATTTGCGTAAATTCGTAATTTTCCGGAAATCAGACGGCAATTTTATGCATTTGAACACTTTTATCTCATAAAATCCATGTTTTATATTTATAAAATGATTTTAAATTCCAAAGTACTTTTACATAAGAGCAAGTTCGATACCAAAAGGTACTCTACTCGAAAAGAACAAAAGATTCGATGTACTCTTCCAGCAAAACGAACCATAAAATAAAATAATTCCTGAGCTGAAACCAATACAATAATAAAAAAACAATATACATATGTAATATAGGCAACGAATTTTATAGGAGTTCTTCTATGCCATGAGTAGAAGCTTCACTTTATTCACGTAGCGCTATCAATATCATCCTTGGATGGCTAAGTAAAAATAATAAAAAGAACATTATCCTTCGGAGGAGCAAAATGATGATGGTTCAAGAGTACTACTGCTGCTATATGTGCGGCGATATGTACCTATGTGTGTTATATTATGGCCTTATACTGTTGATGGCTGTTCGACTGGGCTGGGCGGGGGTAAATGATGGGATAGCTCTTTCGAAACATCATTTACGTTGGAGTCCTGAAATACTAGAATTCTAATAATATGAACAGTATGGCTGAGAATGACATAGGGTTTCATACGTGAGATGTGCTCCAACTGACATTCATCTGACTTTTATCAAAATGAATGAGAAGCACTTAATTTCTGGTGGTGGCGATGGCTTTTAAATTAGGGACTTTATGCATTGAGAATTCACTTAAATGTGAACATTGACGTCATTTTCTAAGATTAGAGATCACACAACTTTGTATGTTGAATTATTACAATGAGACCTCTCAAACATCGTATAATATCGACTGTAATGTAGGCAGGGAGTTTAAGGGGATATGTGTATGGTAGTTAAATGAAGAGATGGATTGGGTCAGGTTCTACCCATGCTTCAATGACTTTTATTAAAATTCGTAGGGCAAAATAGGGTACAATCGAAAGATTTTCGGTTTTGTTTTTTTTATTTTTGTTGATAAGTTATGGGATTTCATACAAATATCGCACAATTTTGGTAATTTTTATGTTTATAGGGTTCCTAGTTCTGATTAAATCGGGTTTCCATGTATGCATCCAACTTTTTACTAGCGTAGTATAGGACAAGTTTTGCATTTGGGGAAATTGAATTGACATAACGATGCTTGCATCTCGACCTACAGCTTAAGCTACTCAAGTGATTTCTTCAAAATCGGCAATCAACGGTCTTCGGTGGAGAAGAAGAAGAAGAAGAAATTGAATACTATTTACCAAGCTTAAAGAAAGGGTGTTAAGGGTGTCTGAAGTCAAACGTCCTAATTGTCACAAGGGGCTTTGGTACCTGCTGATCTACCAGAGCATTTTAGCCTGCTATTTAAGTGCCACCAGGGGCGAAGTACCGTCCGATCCCGTCATAAGCCCGGCGTCAGAATAAGAGGACCAGTCTTAAAGCCGAAGCGAGAAGCGAGATTGCCCGAAAACAAGTACCCGATTATAAAACCAAAATCCTAATCATCAGCAACCAGTATAACCGATAAGAGAAAGTAAGACTATAAACCAGAAGAGGTTGATACCCGTGAATCCATTCAATTGCCAGAATTAATGGAAATACTAGTAACATAATATTGTGTGTAGTGAATATAAGAGTTATTTTAAATACCAATTTTGTTATAAGATTTGAAGACTTTTTCCTCTGAAGTTTTCTGTTTTCTTCATAAAGACTCTGGCGAGACAGGCAATCCTAACCTCGGCTGCAAAGCAAAAAGCACATCACAACAGAAAACAGAGTCAGTTAAAACGAGAATAAATCCTCCAATAGTGAGTGAAGACCTTTTTCATCACCTTTTATATAATCTGTATCTCAAACATGGTGCAGTAAGGATTTCCATAACCGAGATGCGTTGATAAAAAACTGTCGCTACGAAGTACATGTGAGATGGGAGATTATAATTTGATCAGATATTCTAGACAACGAGAACTGGATTCTGTTATAAGGTATGAAGCCAGGTTCGATTTGATTAAATTAAAAAGTAATACGAGAATTCTAAGCTAAAAAAGATTATTAAAAGAAATGCCATATGTTTTTTGAAAAACGAGATATGTGGTCAAGGCGACTTAAACCATAAATGTAACAAGCCGCACTATTAAAAACGACGTTAAGCTTGCTCTGCAGTATACTATTGAGCTTACAAAAAATTTTATGTTTAAACAATTAACAGAAAGCATAGTAGAATTGAATCATCACTGCAAACATCCGAGCTGCGAGAGTACTTTACATGTTTACTCAAAACTGCACAGTTTTCACTCCTTCCCCCATATGCAGTACCGATTTTCTTAGAAGCTATCCTACTTGCACCATTTACAGTTTTGGAAGTGCGG
>CAWVOZ010000106.1:0-22509 GCA_963931855.1 Philhelius festivus | reverse complement strand
AAACATCGCGTTCGTGTGATCTAGGTATAATTGCATGAATGTATTCATAGGAGTAGGAACGAGTCGTACGGGCGCATGATTCGTTCTTAAAATGTATGTATCTTATGTTCATAAATCCAATGTTTGTATGCTTAGGTTATATGAATGAATTTCATTAAAAGTGAATTTTTTGTCAGTTACTATACATAGAATTTATGAATATGTTCATGTATCCTATGAAAATTTTACCTAAAGTATATGGTGTCAGTCATTAAAATTATGTAAGCATTTCATGAAATATATGAATCGTTCATAACTTATATGAATACCTAGTCATAAAACGCATGAATTTTTCATAAAAATTATGAAATCAGTACATAAAACTTATAATTCTGTCCTTAGATTTTATGAATGCAGACATTAAAGCTATGTACAGTTTTCATGATAAATATGAATCGTTCATTATTTTTATGAAAACCTAGTCATAAAACGCATGAATATTTCATAAAATTTATGAACTCAATACATAAAACCCATAATTCTGTCCTTAGATTTTATGAATGCAATCATTAAAACTATGTACACCTTTCATGAAAAATATGAACCGTTCATTATTTTTATGAAAACCTAGTCATAAAACGCATGAATATTTCATAAAATTTATGAACTCAATACCTAAAACCCATAATTCTGTCCTTAGATTTTATGAATGCAGTCATTAAAACTATGTACAGATTTCATAAAAAATATGAACCGTTCATTATATTTATGAAAACCTAGTCATAAAACGCATGAATATTTCATAAAATTTATGAACTCAATACCTAAAACCCATAATTCTGTCCTTAGATTTTATGAATGCAATCATTAAAACTATGTACAGATTTCATAAAAAACATGAACCGTTCATTATATTTATGAAAACCTAGTCATAAAACGCATGAATAATTCATAAAATTTATGAACTCAATACCTAAAACCCATAATTCTGTCCTTAGATTTTATGAATGCAGTCATTAAAACTATGTACAGATTTCATAAAAAATATGAACCGTTCATTATATTTATGAAAACCTAGTCATAAAACGCATGAATAATTCATAAAATTTATGAACTCAATACCTAAAACCCATAATTCTGTCCTTAGATTTTATGAATGCAGTCATTAAAACTATGTACAGATTTCATGAAAAATATGAACCGTTCATTATTTTCATGAATACCTAGTCATAAAACGTATGAATATTTCATAAAATTTATGAAATCAATACATAAAACTTATAATTCTGTCCTTAGATTTTATGAATACAGTCATTTAAGCTATGTACAGCTTTCATGAATAATATGAACTGTTCATTATTTTTATAAATATTTAGTCATTAAACGCATATGAATTTTTCATAAAACGTACGTTTCATGGCTAAACATTTAAGAAAATAAAAAAAAAATTATATTATTCTTAGAATGCTCACAAAGCTTTAATGACTGATGTCACAAAAGTTAAGAAAAAATATTTTGGGTTTGATATATTTCATAAAAGTTATAAGAAGTTTAATAATATTTATAAAAATTCATACGTTTCATGGCTTAGTATTTATAAAAATAAAGAAAAAATTATATTTTTCATAAAATGCTTACGTAGCCTTAATGAATGCGTCCTTCGTACATATGTATCCATATCTCCTAGAAGTTTTGTATCAAAAGGTTGGGATCGCCTAAAATTTAAAGCAGAATTTCATATTTGTTAATACACGATTATATTGTTTCAATGAGAATTGTCGAAACATATAACGAATCGCTCAAGATATAAATTATTATTATTTTATTTTCTAAAGTAGATTCTTTTTCCAAAACTATACTTACTTTTGTTTCTCAAATGCATCTTCTGAATCTATAACTTGGACCTTTTTCAGTATGTGTAAAGATTCTTGCCAAACCTGAAACTTTTTCTTCAATAATTTTAGTTCAATTAAAAAAAACATTTAACTATTTAGGTACATCTTCATCTATTTGAGCCATACTTAAGTTTATGAGCCTAATACAATTTTTATAATGAAATATGAAAACTTTGTTATATGTATATTATAAATTATATAAACAAATTAACTTATGTGATTAAATTAAATAAACAAAACTTAATTATATAATTATATTATTATATATTATTATATACTTAATTAAGAAAACTTAAATTAATACAGCGGCTTCATCTGCGGAATGTCCATTCGAATGTTTTGCACTGTTATAATGAAAAGAAAAAAAGAAGAAACAAATTTGTATCTTAAATAGTCATTTTAGTTGAAGTTTATTTATTTGGAAAGAACTAAATATTTTTTTTTTATTTTATTATTAATTAATATATAATAAATTACATATTAACTTAAATTATATAGCCCTAACCACCAGGCTTTCAGCTAGAAACAAGAACTTAATATGTATATGTATTATAAAGAAAATTTAGTGTTGAAAATAGATAATTTATACATATGTATAAATTTTGTCCATCATTACTCAAGAATGTTTAAAAGAATTCTTGTTTAAGGATTGTTATGAACTATGAAATGACACTGAGATTTACATCTGGTTTTAAAGAAAACAAAACGTAATCTCTCAACTGTGCTCTTCAGCTTTTGAAAAATGTTAAGAAAAAATTATAGAATGTATATAAATATCGCAAGAAATTGCCGAATAGAAAAGTATTGAACAATAAGAAATATTATTTTTTGTTAAATCAACTCAATCATGGCAATACAAACATACAAATTATAAAAATTTAGTCTCGTTATGAGTAATGTGGTATTTTTTAATTCTTCTCTACCATGCTATTTTGGATTGATAATTTTCCGTTTGTTTTCATTAAAAAATCTCTCATAATTTTAGAGAATTATTTTTAAGAAGTTCTCAAGAAAAGTAATTAATAATTCAAAATTGCTCACCTTGTTTTTAACGCTTCTGTGAGTAGAAACATTTTAGGGGATTTGAGCTTAGAAACATTGATTTCGTAAAAGTAATGCTCAATAAATGTCCATAATTGTGAGCACGCCAACGGATACTCCAAATTAAACAAGTTGAAGCACTTGAAACATATATCAAGTGCTCTTAAGAAGCTTGAAAACATAAACTTTATGCCATCAAGGTAAACGTAATAGCTCGAAAAATTTTCAAAGTCCTTATCCCCAACGGCAAGAATAAATGGTTGTATATTTTCTGATTTGCTTTTTAAAAAAGATATATGGTCATCGAGCTCTTGTACGCTTGACCCAACAAACATGAAAGCCTCTTGAGAGCTTTTAATGGTGAATCTAACAGTGCTACTCTTGCCAGAGTTATCTTTTCGGCTGGCCTTTTGTGTTGGTATCAAATACCCGTGGAGACACCAAAATAGTTTAACTGCAGCACTATCTACAAAAAAAAATTAAAAAAAGTATTAAATCGTAAGCCACAACTTCGTGTGAACAATTATTTTGAATCTACTCGTAAAATAGCCTCAATAATTATAATTAAACGGATTTTTTCTAGTGAACTGTATACAATCGAGTAAAAATCGAAGAAGACAAATTGAATTAAACTTAAAAACATGAACTTGTTGCCATAAAGGTAAATACAATAGCTCAAACAATTGTCTACGAGTATAAATAGTTGTGAATTAATAAATATTTGACGAAATATTTAGATAATGATTATTTATGTATGCTGAGAAAAGATAGTTTTAACGGATAGTGGCATAATTGCATCTTGAAAAATTTAATAATATCGCAGTCTTATTTCATTAAAGCCCATTTCTCTTTAAAATGAAATAAGACCGTCCGAAAACATTAAACGTACCAGTTTTAATAGCATTTTCATCAATTCTTTTTACTATACATCTTAGATTTTTGTCTCGCAGGTGGTCTTCGTCTAACAAAAATGTTCTTATTTTGTCAACCTCCTCTGGCCACTTTAAAAGAACACCTGGCTTGTTTCGGAAAAGAACCCCAAAATCCTTGTCAATCTAAATTTTATGTTTTTTTTTTCAATTTGAAGTTAGAATTTAATTTCTTAAAAATAAAGCTTACCAAGCGATATCCCCCGGGCTTCTTATATTCCGGCCATTCCTCGAAAATATTTTGCAATGTTGTCTCTTTAAATATTTTATCCAGCCTGAATTGGCTACAAGCCTGCCAACAGCTGTCTAATTCTAAATTTGATAAATTATCATACTTGATGCTTCTTATACATTCCTCTGCATCAATTTCCGGAGCTGATGGCGAAATAAAGGTGAAGAAAAGAAAATTATAAGAAAATTATTGTAAAAATTGTAAATAAAAGCTGTTAAGCTTAATCAGTCTTAAGATTAACGTTGAAGTGAAGGCATGATTTTCAATTTCGGTATGATTTCCAAAAATCGGGATGATGTTATTGTTGATTTTGATTTTTAGAAAGTTACCAACGAAAAACGATGTCATATAAATGATCTTGTTTCTATGTTCCTTTATCAAGCCCCATTTTACGAGACTACTACCGATTCATAAATTTGTGTGTTGAGACAAGAATCCTAAACTTTTAATCTTTTACCAAAAATTGTATTCTTGTGTGGGTATTGCGTAACAGTTTCCACACAATTTACAATGAAACAAGAATTTTAATAGTTATTTTTTTTTAATTTATTCAAAAAAAAAAATCATTCTCTTTTATGATCAAAATTTAAAAAGCTTGAGAGTGTTCCGGAGTGAACAAAACCAATCATTTGCGAACTTTTTTGTGGATTTTTTAACTTTCATTGGATGCAATTTTATATAAAATATTGCGTTTTTACTAAATGGTAGCTTTTAACTTTAAAATTAAAATGCATTTTCTGTCAAGTGTCTTTTTGAAATTAAAAATTTTAGTATCAAATCATACAATAATGATTAAATAACTAATGAAAAAGGTTAATAATAAATTGAATACACTTAATAAAAATTGTAAAAAATATTCACAAGCATTTTTATGTTGAATGTATGAAGCTATTATCAAAGGTTTTAGTAGGTAAATTTGCAAAAAATGCTACATTTGCTTTGAAAAAAACAGTTCCTAAATTGTTTCGATCGTTTTTTAAGTTGTTTTTTAAGCAATAGAGTAAAAAAATTTACTTTCTTTAAAATGATTTTGTTGAAATTTCGTTTCTATACACGCTTTAAAATCTTATTTGAAAAATCGTCATTTCACTCCGGAACACTTTAGGAAAATAAATTAGGCTTTCATTATAAGAAAGATACAATCGTAGATACTACTCGTAATAACTAGTTATTTGAATAAAATGATAGGATTGAATGAAACAAAAACAAATTCAAGAATCTATGATAGTTTGGCAAGGGTATAGATAGTTAAAAGAAATTGACAGGGTTGTAAAAATGCATTTTTGCTTACTTACATTTCGCAATTAAAAATAAAATGCACGACTGAGTCGTACGATATTGCACTAGCAACTTAAAGCTGCATCGTAAGAAAGTATTAAAAATGTTTTTTTCTTTCAATCCTGAGTTTTAATTTGTTTTTAATAGAAATGTAGAAAAAAACACTTACTGAATTCCCTTACATTTTTTTTCTTTGATTTCTCAGCTGGCACAACAGACGTAGGCAAAATGGATCTTTTAACAGCCAATCTAGAGCTAGTTTTCGCATTACAATACTTGGTGTATATTTTACCTCTTTTACCGGTGCGATAAAACTCAATCTTTTCGCCTTTGAATCTTTGCAATATTTGTTCCTCTAGCATGTGACTAGTATATAAATGCAAATGAAGATCGTTGTCGATGAAATAGTCACATATTAAAGTGATTAAAGCCTGTCGATGGATGTCCTGAAGCCTGGAGTTTTCTTCATAGAATTTTTCTATATCTTTTGCCCTTGGCGAGCTTTTTAAAATTGAAGAAAGAGATATACCAGGCGCAGTGTAATCTTCTGTTATTGAAGAAGTAGGCGAAGATGAAAATGATTGCCTAAATGAATTATCCCCCAAAGTAATGATATCGATTTGCTGTTCGTCGATACCTAGAGAGGTTCTCCACTCCGCTAGCTTGTATTCAAACATTGCAAGATCCCCAACAAAACTGTTTTTGAAAAGCAGAGGAAAATGTTTTTCCTTTATAATTTTAAGCACTTCAATTGTTATTCGCTCAGCTGTTGGAATGTCAATAAAAGTTATTTAATTTCGTTTTAAGCCTGGTCTACAGTAAAATGTAATTTAAAAATTAATTATCTAATCAAAATTCCACCGAAGTTTTATGTTCTTTACTGTACTTGCGCGTATAAGACACCATTATTCAATCTAATTGCATAAACAATTTTATTGCAGGCAAAAAATCGGTTTTGCATGGTGTGGTGAAATAGTTTTTTTTTTTTGCACGCCATCAGTTTATTGAATCATTGTAAATTAAGTACCTATTCGGAAACTTGTTACGAATCCCGAAAAAAAATATCACAAAATCCATCGTAGTGGAAAATCTCATACAAATTAACATTACGAACGGATTTGGTGATAGCTATTTTTGGCATTCCTAAAAGTTTCCGATTACGATAGAATTCGTGATAGGCCAAATTACATTTTTTTTTCCAAGCTAAATATTTTAACATGCAAACAAAAAATACATATAACAGACATAAAATCGGTTTTGAAATTTTAATTTTGCTATTTTTCAAATGATAATTAAGAAAACAATTCTCTCTTACAAATAAACAGTTGTGACAGGTGTCCGAGATTCCAACTGCTCAGGAGTTCTTTTATTTCGAACTGGGACTGGGACTCGTTTGACATAGTTTCTGTTTCTGGAACTATGCTATATACTATTTGTCCGGCCGAAACTTGAGTACTTGTTGATGGTTGTACCAATGTTATATAATTGTTAGTATCCATTCTGAAACTTAAGGTATGTGTCAGAAAATATCCTTAGGTTTGGAGAAAAGGATATGGAAATGTATATCCCCTTTTCTCTTATACATCTTAGTTGTTCAATTAATCATTGTAAAATTGCAGCTCAAAAACTCAGATATCAATATTTTTCACGCTCAAATCATGCCCGATGTTATTTATAAGTTATTTTTTAATGATGTTTTAGGTTTTTTATTTAGGAGAACAACTGTGGAAGGGGATATACATGTCTTTGATGTTATATTAAGTTTTTCTGGTGGTAAAAACACAAATAAGCAACCTTACAGTTTAATATTCATATAGTGTTTCCGAACCTTTTGAAAATAGTAAACTTGTAAAAAGATTAACTTAATTAAAATTAGCATTCAATTTCAGAATCAAACTATGTATGTAATGGATAAATAAATTAGATATTGATCCACTAAAATCGATACAAAAATAAATAATAAAATAAATGATATAATAATATATATATTTCAAACGATATCATATTCTTGTAAATTCATTTTCGTCTTTGTTATAAAGTTTAATATTCAAGTGTTATAAACTTCAAAATCAATTAGAAAACTGTCCAGTATTACTTATCGCTAAGTTTATAGAGTGTGTTTGTTATTTCGATGTACCTACCTTCAATAAATTTCTATCTGACATTTTATCTAACGTGTATTTACATTGAAAAAGATTAGGCTCTATATTTTACCATTAATTTTGTTGAAGTAAAGTAGATATTAAAATCTCAGACCAGGTCTGTGGTCAAGCAAATCTATTTTATCTATTGTAAAGTGTAATCTTTTATTCGAATCATATTTCTACCTTTAGCTGTTTTAATAATGGTTAATGGTGGCCCAACGATTTCATCGGGATCAAGAATAAAATATTCACCTAAAATAGAAGGATTTATATCATATGCAGTAAAATGGGGATCGTAAAATACTTCATTCAATTCCTGGCAAAAAAGAAAAATTTTGTTTAGATGTTGGACTAAACATACTATAGCAAAAATTTTATAATCATTAAACAATTTGGATACGTAATAGCCAGTTTGAAATTTAAAGCCGTTGATTTCAGCCTTACTGAAATATTCTAAGTTTTCCTCCTGGACCCCCATCTTCTTGCTTATTAAGGAAGAAAACCCAGATGTTATTGCATTCGTCTTAAAAATTTCAGGTTGTTCGTTTTTATTATTTGAATTTAAAATCTTGTTTGCAAAACTTAGTTGAAATTTTTTGGCCAATGTGAGACAAATATTTTTTCTGGAAGTAATAGCACGTGATTAAATCTTGAAATTTTTGTGCTTCGCTTCATATTTAAAGCACCAAAAATTTCTAGGTGGACCTGATTTTTTTAAAATAGTTGGGTAATGAGTAAGAATATGAAATTTGGGCTTTAAACTATCTTGGAAAAGTAATAGATACTGCTCGTGGTGTGTCTTTATTTTGTTCTTCAAAGAAGAAATCGAAGATTCATTTATTTCAAAACATAACGTTAAATCAATTATTTCTATTAAATTCAATAGAAAATGCCAAACTTCATCATCTAATGGAACTAAATCCCCTACCATGATTGGAAGGTATTGAATAAAGTAAGCATTTCTCTTGCAGACATGCGTAAATGTCGCTTTTGGAGATGTGTTTGAGATATTTCATTTGATATATTGCCTATTTCATGTGGACCATATTCAAAAGTTTGTTTTCGTTTGTTTAAAACTTCTAGGGAAAAGTATTTTTTTATTTGTATAAAATTTAACAAAACGTGGCAAAGATCATAGTGGCATATACCCTCAAACAAGTCATGCATTACGTCAACACTGTAGTTTTCAATAGCATGAAATGAAGGAATTATATTAAATGGACAATTACTTGAAATGCCAGTTATTTGGCTGTTATTTTGTATGACATCTTCATCATAATTACATATACTTCGCATTTCATTGGGATCCTCAAAACACATTGTTCTACATTTATCCTTTTTCAATCGACAGAATCTACAAAATACACCAGAAAACGATTTGTTAAAACCCATTAATGTATTGAGTCCTAAGTTATCACCTAAAACCAAGCCTAAAATAAAATGAATGCGGTATACTTGACCATCAGATGCTTCAATCTGAAGCCCTTCTTCTTCTAGAAATTTCAATTCATTTACTAGAGGATCTAAGCATTTACTATTACCAAACGTTTTCATATCTCTTGTTTTTATTACAGCAGCTAAAAATATATTATCCAATTTAGACTCCTTAATAGGCATACAAGAAAAGGAATAATAAAAATTACATACTGAATGAACTGAAGAATGAGATCCAAGAGGATTATTTATTTCAAAATCATCTCCATATAAGAAATAAGGAATCAATAACTTATTTGGGTACATTTTGACCTTTTCCTTCCATAATTCTCCATTGATAAAGTTTATGATTCTATTACTTTTTTCCAACATTCGCATGTGCTCTAACATACTAACAAGAAAATTGTTTGTCTCAAACAAAAGTTTAAACTGGGATCGTAATGGAAGAACGACGCCTCTAGTTAAGTTTTCGTCCAGTGATAACTCTCCATGATGGAAAACCGTTTTCATTTCGTTATTGATAACAAAGTCGTTAACGTCATTCATAAATCCACCGTTTTTAAGTTTTTGTAATAAGAGATAATCGGATGCACATTCCTCAAACGGGTGTTTACAAGAACTAATTATACTTGAAATTTCATTTAAAACTTCATGGTCATGGGAAAGTCTAATTTTAGAGAAGCTTTCAAAGATTTGGAGCAATGGTGCGACTATAAGTGTGGATACACTTTTTTGAATGTTGACTACATCTTTTCTAGAAAAATTATCGTTTGCATGTAGCGATAAAGAAAATTTAAACGCATTTTCGAGCAAATTTCTTATTTCTACGTTGAAATTGTCTTTTTTGGCGTGACATGGTGATAAAAAAGATGGAAGAACTAGTTTCTCTTCCATGTTAATATCGTTTACCTTGATGAAACTAGATTCTTCTAACAAAGCAGTAACTTTTTTTGAATCTCCTTCATTAATACTATACTGTTGTGCTTGAATTTCAGAATTTGAAAATTTTAAAGTGGAATGTAATCGTAGCATATGTCTTTTAAAAGTTGAGGAGCTACTAAACAATAGGTTACAATCCACACAACGATAATTACTAGAACAATTTAAATCATGTCTTTTTTTGAGGTGATGCATTAGCAATGTAATGTTGGTACATTTAGTGTGGCAAATAAAACAAATCATTTTGACTAAAGAGTTAAGGAAATATATAAATACGAGTATAAGATAAAAGATGTATATATATGAATGGAAATTTATTAATTTTCTGACATACCTTCAAATACCAGTTTGATATAACAGCCTCCAACCTGGTAGCAGCTCAAAGTTACCAACAAATAAAAGCAACAACCTTGATAGCAGCTCACAGTTACCAATTAATTAAAGCGACAACCTTGGTAGCAGCGCACAATTACCAACTAATGAAAGCGATAACCTATTAGAATAAAGGAAATTTAAAAGAATTTTGGATCATTTTTTCTTCGAGATTATGTTAATTATTTTTAAGCTTTTGAAATTGATTATTGTCATACAATTTTTTTAAGTATTTTTTTTTTTGAACATTTCATAAAATTTTCGAAAACGGATATTATTGTTATTATTGATTGAAAAAAAAAACTGATATCTAATAATTTTGGAAAATCTCAAACAATATCTGTTTTTGAAAATTTATTTATGCACATAAATTTCTTGATTTTCTGACACACGAGTACCTTCAAAATACCACATTTATAGCAGCCTCCAACCTGGTAGCAGCTCAAAGTTACCAACAAATAAAAGCAACAACCTTGATAGTAGCTCACAGTTACCAACTAATTAAAGCGACAACCTTGATAGCAGCTCACAGTTACCAACTAATTAAAGCGACAACCTATTAAAATAAAGGAAATTTAAATGAGTTTCGTTCATTTTTTACTTCTGGATTATGTTATTTGTTTTCAAGCTTTTGAAATGGAATATAGTCATTAAATTTTTTTTAAGTATCTTTTTTTGAACATTTCAAAAAATTTTCGAAAACAGATATTATTGTTATTATTGATTGAAAAACAAACTGATATCTAATAATTTTGGAAAATCTCAAACAATATCTGTTCTTGAAAATATATTTATGCATACAAATTTCTTAATTTCCTGTTACCAACTAATTAAAGCAACAACCTTGATACCAACTAATTAAAGCGACAACCTGTTAGAATAAGGAAAATTTAAAAGAATTTCGGAGTATTTCTTATTTTGAGGTTACATTTTTTTCATAAAGGAATACATATAGTCAGCTAGTTTTTGAAAACTTTATGTCGACAATCAGATTTTTGTAAAATTTTGTAAAATTTTCAAAAACAGATGTTATTGATATTCGATGAAACAATTAGGTATCTTCTATTCTATATATCATAGAAAAAATGATTTGCATTCGCTTAAATTCTGATTAGAATCTTCTGATAGAATATTTGATACCTACTTTTAATATTTATTTCAATAAATTCTGAATTAAACAAAATTTTGTATCGCGAAAAAACTCGACATTGAATATTTGGCTCCTCTTTATAATATGCATTGGAATATCTAGTTTTTCATAAATTTCAAATAAATACCATTAATGATTAATATAATCTATAACAAAAAACCTATAAGACAACTAATCGACGAGTAAATAGAAAGAAGGTTTGTAGAGATTTCCAAGAAATTTCATTTTAAATTTTTCAATTAAATTTTTTTAAATTAAATTTTTTTAAATTAAATTTTTTCAATTTGAGCAAGCGGTTAAAAATCTAAATTTCGAATCGATTGTATATAATTACATCGAGAATACCAACGAAAATGCATTTTTTTTTTTATTATCTCCTGCTGTATGTATCCTAGAAAAAATATTTGCATACGCTTAGATTCTGATTAGAATCATCTAAAAAGTGTGAATTACCAATTTCCATTTGAGCAAGCGGTTCAAAATCTGAATTTGAGTCAATTTTATGTAATTGGAGGTAATCGAGAATACCAACAAAATTGCAGTTTTTTTTTATATAATCTTAAGAAAAACACACTTACCTGAATACCAAGTACTTATGTAGGTTCCAATTATTATTTCCAATTATTTTTGTTTTTAGTTTTAAAATTCACTATTTCACGCTATAAATTAAATTGGATTATCTCCTGCTGTATGTATCGTAGAAAAAATATTTATAGACGCTTGGATTCTGATTCGAATCATCTACAAAGTGGCCTTTACTAATTTCAATTTGAGCAACCTGATCAAAATCTTACTTGTAGGTGGAATGTATGTATATAATATGTAATTGCATCGAGAATATCTACGAAAATGCTTCTTTTTTTTTGGATTATCTCCTGCTGTATGTATCCTAGAAAAAATATTTATACACGCTTGGATTCTGATTAGAATCATCTACAAAGTGGCCTTTACTAATTTCAATTTGAGCAAACTGATCAAAATCTTACTTTTGAGTCGAGTTGCATCGAGAATACCAACGAAAATGCTTCTTTGTTTTTTGGATTATCTCCTGCTGTATATATCCTACAAAAAATATTTATACACGCTTAGGTTCTGATTAAAATCATCTACAAAGTGGCCTCTACTAATTTCAATTTGAGCAACCTGATCAAAATCTTACTTGTGGGTGGAATGTATGTATATAATATGTAATTGCATCGAGAATATCTACGAAAATGCTTCTTTTTTTTTGGATTATCTCCTGCTGTATGTATCCTAGAAAAAATATTTATACACGCTTGGATTCTGATTAGAATCATCTACAAAGTGGCCTTTACTAATTTCAATTTGAGCAAACTGATCAAAATCTTACTTTTGAGTCGAGTTGCATCGAGAATACCAACGAAAATGCTTCTTTGTTTTTTGGATTATCTCCTGCTGTATGTATCCTAGAAAAAATATTTATACACGCTTGGATTCTGATTAGAATCATCTACAAAGTGGCCTTTACTAATTTCAATTTGAGCAACCTGATCAAAATCTTACTTGTAGGTGGAATGTATGTATATAATATGTAATTGCATCGAGAATATCTACAAAAATGCTTCTTTTTTTTTGGATTATCTCCTGCTGTATGTATCCTAGAAAAAATATTTATACACGCTTGGATTCTGATTAGAATCATCTACAAAGTGGCCTTTACTAATTTCAATTTGAGCAACCTGATCAAAATCTTACTTGTAGGTGGAATGTATGTATATAATATGTAATTGCATC
This sequence comes from Philhelius festivus, assembly GCA_963931855.1. NCBI lineage: Eukaryota > Metazoa > Arthropoda > Insecta > Diptera > Syrphidae > Philhelius > Philhelius festivus. The sequence goes on along the minus strand of CAWVOZ010000106.1, from coordinate 9,361 downwards.
GAGAATATCTACAAAAATGCTTCTTTTTTTTGGATTATCTCCTGCTGTATGTATCCTAGAAAAAATATTTATACACGCTTGGATTCTGATTAGAATCATCTACAAAGTGGCCTTTACTAATTTCAATTTGAGCAACCTGATCAAAATCTTACTTGTAGGTGGAATGTATGTATATAATATGTAATTGCATCGAGAATATCTACAAAAATGCTTCTTTTTTTTGGATTATCTCCTGCTGTATGTATCCTAGAAAAAATATTTATACACGCTTGGATTCTGATTAGAATCATCTACAAAGTGGCCTTTACTAATTTCAATTTGAGCAACCTGATCAAAATCTTACTTGTAGGTGGAATGTATGTATATGTAATTGCATCGAGAATATCTACGAAAATGCTTCTTTTTTTTTGGATTATCTCCTGCTGTATGTATCCTAGAAAAAATATTTATACACGCTTGGATTCTGATTAGAATCATCTACAAAGTGGCCTTTACTAATTTCAATTTGAGCAACCTGATCAAAATCTTACTTGTAGGTGGAATGTATGTATATAATATGTAATTGCATAGAGAATATCTACGAAAATGCTTCTTTTTTTTTGGATTATCTCCTGCTGTATGTATCCTAGAAAAAATATTTATACACGCTTGGATTCTGATTAGAATCATCTAAAAAGTGGGGTTTACCAATTTCAATTTGAGAAAACTGATCAAAATCTTACTTGTGGGTCGGATGTATGTAAGTATATATGTAATTGCATCGAGAATATCTACGAAAATGCTTCTTTTTTTTTGGATTATCTCCTAGGGTATTTATCCTAGAAAAAATATTTATACACCCTTAGATTCTGATTAGAATCATCTAAAAAGTGGGAATTACCAATTAGAATTTTAGCAAGCGGTTCGAAATCTGAATTTGAGTCAATTACATATATGTAATTGGAGGTAAGCGAGAATACCAACAAAATTGCACTTTTTCAATTTCAAATAATATAATATAATATAATATAAAGAAAAACAAACTTACCTGAATACCAAGTACTTATGTATGTAGGTTGCTCCAATTATTATTTTCAATTATTTTTGGTTTTAGTTTTAAAATTCACTATTTCACGCTATAAATCAAAATCAACGACCCGGACACTTTGAAGACCGAACACCAAATGAATACTGAACGCCACATTTTTGATACAATGCGATCGCGACCACACAAAAACACCAGACGAAACGGTAAAGTAGAAAAAAAATCTAAAGAACGCTCTATCGCGTCCTAAAATTAACGGGATGTTCATGAAAAATATGTATCAATACATGCACGAAGGGTTTCGCATGAATATATTCTTGCACTTAATATTCCATTCCTGTGTTTTAAGACTGGAAGCATAAAATGTATGTATTGGTTCTTACGTTTTATGTATGAGTATTCATAAGTTGCTAAACTCACCACGCTGAACTAAACACGTTCAGAAACCTTTACAAAAATATAAGGCCATGTTTAGATGATGATTGCTCATGCTCACTAATGCCAAATGTGAACCCGATGCTGTGAAAAAAAAATATTATACAAACAAATTTAAATTTCATTTTGCTCTAACATTTAATTGGCCGATCAATTAATTGTATGCGAAAAAGAGTTGATATTTCTCCAGTTAATATCAATTTCGCTCGTTAAACAGCGTACTGCAAAAAGAAAATCATAATGAAATTTTTGGTTTATGATTTTCTTGTGTTATTTTTGTAGAGGATTTCTGTTTCCGCATCAGCAACGTGCTAGGTTTTAATATAATTTATGTAAAAATACATACATGAATATTATTGTCAATTATGTTTTACCTTTTTGTTTTTCTTCATTTAAATTCAATAAAACGCATTTCTTCTATTTTTTTAACTATATATGTATATATTTCGAGGACCTATTTGCCTCATCATCATTATCTATAAAAATAAAATATGTACATGCGTTTTAATAAAATAAATACATAAGACATTTGATTATATACAAAAATTGCCAGAATTATTTCTAATGAATAAATTACCAGAATTATTTATAATAAATAAATTATTTTGGTAATTTTTGTATTTTATTTTTATAGGTACTGATGATGAGGCAAATAGGTCCTCGAAATATATGTATAGTTAAAAAATAGAAGAAATGCGTTTTATTGAAATTAAATGGAGAAAACCAAAAAGGTAAAATATATTTATATAAAATTAATTGAGCAATACAAAAATCCTAATACATTATTTTCAATGTACCTACTGAGTGATATTTATAAAAGTTGTCTATTCTTAGACAACAACTATCCAACATTAGAAAATGTGGTCAATTGTTGTCTTTTAACTGCAAGACACAAGAGTAGACTGTCTTAACCGTGAATAATGATATTTATTTTTATTTTGAAGCATATTTCCACCAATTTTGAAAATACAGTACAAACTCGATTTACACAACTAATAGAAATTAAGGCAGTTGCAATAACCGAGGTTGTTGCGCTTACTAGGTTATATTTTTTTTAATACAAAATTATAGTTGTAATGGCTTATTTTGTTTTAGAGATAACGAAAATGTTATTAAACAAGATTATTGAAACCAAACAAATCGTTTTTGTTGGTTTGATGATTTTAATGAACAGATGCATAAACACAAAAAGTTGCATTAATTGTTGTAACATTTTACAAAAGTAGCACTTATAGAATAAAGATGTGCTTCAATTTTCGTGTTGCGAAAATCGAGGAGTTGCGCGAATCGAGGGTTGCGTTAACCGAGTTCATACTATAGTTAGACAGTGTCTAAGTAGACAATAATCTATAATAAATTCGATTGACTGTTTCTACAATCTAGGTAATTTTTATCTTTATGTGCACAATTTAGCGTTAGTTACATTTTCCAAATAAAATCTTTCGTATTAATTTCCATTTCTTAAAAATTTAGCTTTTTAATGTGTGCATGTGAAGATGGCCTTATTTTGCATTGTAGGCAATTCATACATTAATCGTAAGACTGATACCTAGATTTTATGAATCTTGAAAACAGTGCATAGAATTCATGCAAAATATGTAATTCAATCATGAATTGAAAGATCGAGTACATAAATTTTATGAATACATATCATGCATATGTATAGCATTCATAAAATGTATGTATTCAGTCTTTTTATTTATGTATGAAATACATTTTTTACATGAATTCAATTTACATTTTCTAAGGCCTGTACCACACTGTTCTCGTATTAGTGGTGTTTATTTTTCCAAACCCCGAGGGAAATTGACGAAAAAAACTACCGCGGCGGTAAAAATTTTGCATGTTAAATCCAACAACAACCAATCCCTGGGGGTGTTTAGCAAAACCCAGATAATTCTCGGGGCTTAAGTTAACCATGTTAAAAATGGACTACAAGCGATTATTTTATACATGTTATGGACAGTTTGTATGGAAACTACATTTTTCTTCTGTCATGGCCCAGCGATTGTTCTTTTTGTCCATTCCCGCGGGGTTTTAAAAAACATAACAATTATTTCAGTTTATTTCATCGATCAATCATAGATCAATAAAATATACTTAAAAGGTATCGACACATCACATGAGAACAGTGTGGACCTGACTTAAGATTAAATTGGTCAATTATAAAATCTTATTAATAAAAAAATATGTTATTTTAAGTCCATTTTCAAATTACTCGTACCTCATCTGAATTCAATTAGAACGGAACTTTTAATCCAAAAACAAATCCAATTATATTAATCTGACATAACATCTTACTGCCTAACTAAGACATAAGAGTAAGTGACAAAAGTGATATATTTATTTTTATTCAATACAGCATATTTCCATGAATTTAAAGTAGTTAGAAAGTGTCTAAGTAGACCGATTTAAGGATCTCCCAAACTAAAGCGGAACATTCGCTGATGATTCGAAAACAACAACAAGACCCTGTTTACATCGTGACTGCTCGTTAAGCAGTAAGCCCCCTATTACACGATGTTTCACGAGACCAGGCTCACATAAGTGCAAAAAAGGAAGAAGATATGAGGAAATGAGATGTAAAAAAATATTTCCGGTGATTACCGGGCTGATTTTTAGTAGTCTCATTTTGACGTTTCTTTTTTTCATATTCGTTTTTTGTTTTGTTGTTTTCGAATTAGATTAAGGCCAACGAAAAAAACCATAACAAAAACGAACAACTATCTCACGTAAACTGCCTCACGGGATACAAATTTAAAAAGAAAATCAAAAATGAGACATGTCTTATGAGGCAACGTGTAATAGGGGACTAAACAGTCACGTCGTATCTACATTTGGTAGATTTCAATCATATCATTCCGTTCAAAACTGAACAAAATGGAGCAATTCCAAAAACAATTTTATATTTCCTTCTTATGTCTAACAACATATTGTTAATATTATTTTCGCGTCGTCAGTGAATGTTCCGTTTTTGTTTAGGAGAGCCATTATGTATGAATTACCTACTCTGGAAAATAAGACCGAGTTCGTATGACGAGCGGTTGAAAATGGCGCTATCGAAAAAGTGGTTAACTAAACTACTAATCTAAAGGCCGATTCAAACATAATGCACTGGCAGTTTCTATAATGCCTCAACTATTATTGCTTCTGCTCACTTACGTCAGCTTAAGCAAAAGAGCCAAAACAGTGTTGATTTGACATGCACATAGTAGTCGCTTTGCTTTATGAACTCACCACATTTTTATTTTTGAACGCAATCATTCCTTTGGGTGAATTTTATGTGGTGATGTGGTGAAGGTGAAGTTGGTCTTTCTAGAAAAACTTTATCTAAGACTGGGATCGTAGTTTTCATGAATGGTAATCATGTAGGTAGTTAAATATGAAAAAAGCAATTTTCTAAGACTAGGATCGTAGTTTTCATGAATGGTAATCATGTAGGTAATTAAATACAAAGTTCATGAAAAAGGCAATGTTTTTAAGACTAGAATCGTAGTTTTCATGAATGGTAATCATGTAGGTAGTTAAATACAAAGTTCATGAAAAAAGAAATGTTTCTAAGACTGGGATCGTAGTTTTCATGAATGGTAATCATGTAGGTAGTTTTATACGAAATTCATGAAAAAAGCAATGTTTCTAAGACTAGAATCGTAGTTTTCATGAATGGTAATCATGTAGGTAGTTAAATACAAAATTCATGAAAAAAGCAATTTTCTAAGACTAGGATCGTAGTTTTCATGAATGGTAATCATGTAGGTAGTTAAATACAAAGTTCATGAAAAAAGAAATGTTTCTAAGACTGGGATCGTAGTTTTCATGAATGGTAATCATATAGGTAGTTTAATACGAAATTCATGAAAAAAGCAATGTTTCTAAGACTAGAATCGTAGTTTTCATGAATGGTAATCATGTAGGTAGTTTAATACGAAATTCATGAAAAAAGCAATGTTTCTAAGACTAGAATCATAGTTTTCATGAATGGTAATCATGTAGGTAGTTAAATACAAAATTCATGAAAAAAGCAATTTTTTAAGACTAGAATCGTAGTTTTCATGAATGGTAATCATGTAGGTAGTTAAATACAAAATTCATGAAAAAAGCAATTTTCTAAGACTAGGATCGTAGTTTTCATGAATGGTAATCATGTAGGTAGTCAAATACAAAATTCATGAAAAAAGCAATTTTCTAAGACAAGGATCGTAGTTTTCATGAATGGTAATCATGTAGGTAGTTAAATACAAAGTTCATGAAAAAAGAAATGTTTCTAAGACTGGGATCGTAGTTTTCATGAATGGTAATCATGTAGGTAGTTTTATACGAAATTCATGAAAAAAGCAATGTTTCTAAGACTAGAATCGTAGTTTTCATGAATGGTAATCATGTAGGTAGTTAAATACAAAATTCATGAAAAAAGCAATTTTCTAAGACTAGGATCGTAGTTTTCATGAATGGTAATCATGTAGGTAGTTAAATACAAAGTTCATGAAAAAAGAAATGTTTCTAAGACTGGGATCGTAGTTTTCATGAATGGTAATCATGTAGGTAGTTTAATACGAAATTCATGAAAAAAGCAATGTTTCTAAGACTAGGATCGTAGTTTTCATGAATGGTAATCATGTAGGTAGTAAAATACAAAATTCATGAAAAAGCAATAATTTCATGATCGGGTAATGTTTTTTATGAATCTGGATTCATATACAAAAATTGTATCGAAGAACTTTATCTAAGAACAGTGATCATAATTTCCATGAATGGTTCATGCTCTTGCCACATAAAAACTTAAAAAATCCAGGTTTATGATTCATACAATCTAGGAATAGGCATTAAATTCATGAAATTGATACATGCAAACCAAAAATCCAGGTTTATATGAACCATCCATAAAACTAAGGACTGTATTCCTAAACACTATGAATTTTTCATAAAAAAGTGCACTTTTTGGAGCATGAACCGTTCATGCTCGTATGAATAAAATCATGAAATCTATGATCAGTGATTTTAGACGAAAATTTCCCATACAAAAATTTTCAGGAATAGTGATTCATAAAAACAACACCAAGTCATAAAATCTACGACCGTTTTTTCATGAATTTTCGGAGAAAATCGGCGATTTTGGCTCTAACATCGCCGTTCATAGATTTTATGTACAATTTTTTTTTCAGTGTAGTCAGCGAAAAAATGAAGTCTACCATCATCGGCTTTAACGCTATAAGCGAAAGGCTATGCACCCTTCGCGTGCGAGGCAAATTTACGAACATCAGCCTAATTAACGTTCACGGAAATACGGAGGAGTCCTCAGACGAAGAAAAAGAGACTTACTACGAACAAGTCAAGAGGGCCCTCAATACCTGCCCAAGGTATGATGTTAAAATCATCCTTGGGGATTTGAACGCAAAAATAGGTCGGGAGCCGGTATTCAGGCATTACGCAGGCACCCATAGTTTGCATGAGAACAATAAATGACAATGGACTTCGAGTCTTAGAATTGGCAGCATCGAAAAACATGGTCGTTGCGAGTACCAGGTTCCCGCGTAAAGATATCTACAAAGCCACCTGGGTATCACCTGATGGAGTCACTCGTAATCAAATAGACCACGTGTTGATAGACCGTCGCCACTACTCGAACTTGATGACGGTACGAACGTACCGAGGGCGGATTGCCTTGCGAGGACGCATTGCATCCGCCGATCAGGTTCGAATCAACACGGCTGCCCTGCGCAATGAAAACACCAGTAACACCGTTAGGACTCGCTCTAGAATCACTTGATTTAGGGAGAGTAAGTCCTGGAGCCAGTATGCTGGGCGTAAATGAGAACTGGACACGCCTTAAGAATATTGTCATTAGTACTGCCAACTCCATCTTAGGCAGCAGTCGTAAAAATCGGAACGACTGGTTTGATGATGAATGTAAGCTAGCGACTGAACGTAAGAATGTTGCGTACCGAGCAATGCAACAATCTCATAGAACGCGGGAACGCGAAGAGGAATATAAAGAGCTCAGAAGAATAGAAAAACGGCTACACAGACAAAAAAAGTCAGCCTGGGAGAAGAACCTAATCTGTGAAATAGAAAATAGCCGAGAGCGAGGTCCGCACCAGGCGCGGAAGTTCTACCAATCCGTCCGAAACATGACGCAGTACACACCACGCTGCACATACTGCAAGGACGGAGAGGGAAATCTGATCACCGATCCTGAAAGCATACTGGAGCGATGGGAAGTGTACTTTAATGAATTGCTAAATGGTCAGGTCACTGCAGAAGTGGAGGCTCCACTACTTCAAGAAGAATGTTGCCGCCACCAAGCATAGAAGAGGTTGAGAAGGCTATAGGCCGGCTTAAACAGTACAAATCCCCGGGAGCCGATGGCATACCAGCCGAATTATTTCATCACGGCGGGCCAGCCTTACGTCAAGCAATTCATGATATTATAGTGCACGTATGGGAGCAGGAAGAAATGCCAGAAGACTGGCGAAAAGGTATAATATGCCCCATACATAAGAAGGGAGATGTCACAACGTGCAGCAATTATAGAGGTATCACGTTGTTGAGTACCGCCTATAAGATACTCTCCTCTATCCTACAAGACCGGATAACCCCATACGCTAAAACCGTCATCGGACAATATCAGTGTGGTTTCATTCCAGGCAAATCAACAACTGATCAGATCTTTACCCTTAGGCAGGCGATGGAAAAATGTCTAGAATTTAACATCCCAACATACCATCTGTTTATAGACTTTAAGGCCGCCTATGATAGCATAGCCAGGGTAGAACTTTACAAAGCCATGCGAGAATTCGGCATCCCAAATAAATTGATACGACTATGTAGGTTGACCATGACCAACGTAACAAGCCAAGTAAAAATAGCCGGATTGCTATCCAGACCAATCAACATCTTTAATGGACTCCGACAAGGGGACGGTTTGGCCTGCCTCCTCTTCAACCTGGCGTTGGAGAAAGCAATCCGTGACTCTGGCACGGCAACAAGAGGGACCATCGTCAACAGGTCCAGCCAGTTACTAGCTTACGCAGACGACATTGACATCATCGGAAGAACCGAACAAGCTGTACACGATTCCTTCATCCAGATCGAGCAGGGCTGCACATTAGTGAAGGTAAAACAAAGTACATGGTGGCGTCGAATGCGAGAGGAACAGTTGGTCAAACAATCAAGGTAGCGGAGCACGAATTTGAAGTGGTGGAACCCTTTAAATACCTTGGGTCAATAGTAGCAGCTGATAACAATATAGAAGAAGAAATACGCGGGCGGCTTCTCAAATCCAACAGAGCCTACTATAGTCTGTCAAAGCTCTTCAAATCCAGAAATCTCATTATAACTTCAAAACTGCTGCTGTACAGGACCATGGTCCTGCCAGTACTCCCATATGGATCTGAGACTTGGGTGCTTAGCAAAAGACACTCCGACGATTAAGCTCGGACTCCGGTGGACAGGGCACCTAGCTCGCATGAGCGAAGAGGAACCTGCTCGGAAAGTTCTTTGTTGTACATTCTATGGTAGACGACAGCCTGGTAGACCATGCTTGCGCTGGAGAGATGGTGTAGACCAGGACGCCCGAAGCCTTGGGGTGCGCAACTGGATGGCGTTGGCTAGAGACCGGGATAGGTGGAGAGACTTGTTGAAAGAGGCCAGGACCGGAACCCGGTTGTCGAGCCGATGATGATGATAATGTACTGCCTCTTGCGAGGAATTGACAAATTCTCCAAGAGTATCTCTTGTCATGGAAAGTGCTGCTCATTAGCCGTTCGGAATCGGCAGAAAATTGTAGGCGCCCTGGTTGAGAGTTGTATATCACTAGGTCCTGGTTCACTCCGAGCTGTTGCAGCACCAAATTTATTTATTTTAATTTTAAATTATCATTCAGCGAGGGAAACTATTTTTTTT
>CAWVOZ010000105.1:0-20756 GCA_963931855.1 Philhelius festivus | reverse complement strand
TACAATACACATAAAATACACATACAATACACGTACAATATACACACAATACACATACAATACACATACAATACACATACAATACACATTCAATACACATACAAAACACATACAATACACATACAATACACATATATAGAGAAATGAAAATTATTTCTGTTTAAGTGGAGTGATTTAATTCACTTGAACTTTTTAATTGAATTTCATACAATACACATACAATACACATACAATACACATACAATACACATACAATACACATACAATACACATACAATACACATACAATACACATACAATACACAGACAATACACAAACAATACACATACAATACACATACAATACACATACAATACACATACAATACACATACAATACACATACCTTGGAGTTGAGGTCACTTGAACTTTTTAATTGAATTTCATACAATACACATACAATACACATACAATACACATACAATACACATACAATACACATACAATACACATACAATACACATACAATACACATACAATACACATACAATACACATACAATACACATACAATACACATACAATACACCACACATACAATACACATACAATACACATACAATACACATACAATGCACATACAATACACATACAATACACATACAATACACATACAATACACATACAATACACATTCAATACACATACAAAACACATACAATACACATACAATACACATATATAGAGAAATGAAAATTATTTCTGTTTAAGTGGAGTGATTGAATTAAATTCAATTAAAAAGTTGAAGTGCGCTCAACTCCAAGGTGCACCTTGGAGTTGAGGTCACTTGAACTTTTTAATTGAATTTCATACAATACACATACAATACACATACAATACACATACAATACACATACAATACACATACAATACACATACAATACACATACAATACACATACAATACACATACAATACACAGACAATACACAAACAATACACATACAATACACATACAATACACATACAATACACATACAATACACATACAATACACATACAATACACATACAATACACATACAATACACATACAATACACATACAATACACGTACAATATACACACAATACACATACAATACACATACAATACACATACAATACACATACAATACACATACAATACACATTCAATACACATACAATACACATACAACACACATACAATACACATACAATACACATACATTACACATACAATACACCACACATACAATACACATACAATACACATACAATACACATACAATGCACATACAATACACATACAATACACATACAATACACATACAATACACATACAATACACATTCAATACACATACAAAACACATACAATACACATACAATACACATATATAGAGAAATGAAAATTATTTCTGTTTAAGTGGAGTGATTGAATTAAATTCAATTAAAAAGTTCAAGTGACCTCAACTCCAAGGTGCACCTTGGAGTTGAGGTCACTTGAACTTTTTAATTGAATTTCATACAATACACATACAATACACATACAATACACATACAATACACATACAATACACATACAATACACATACAATACACATACAATACACATACAATACACATACAATACACATACAATACACAGACAATACACAAACAATACACATACAATACACATACAATACACATACAATACACATACAATACACATACAATACACATACAATACACATACAATACACATACAATACACATACAATACACATACAATACACAGACAATACACAAATAATACACATACAATACACATACAATACACATACAATACACTTACAATACACACACAATACACATACAATACACATACAATACACATACAATACACATACAATACACATACAATACACAAACAATACACATACAATACACATACAATATACATGAAATACAAATACAATACACATACAATACACATACAATACACATACAATACACATACAATACACATACAATACACATACAACACACATACAATACACATACAATACACATACAATACACATACAATACACATATAATACACGTTCAATACACACACAATACACATACAATACACATACAATACACATACAATACACATACAATACACATACAATACACATACAATACACATATAATACACGTTCAATACACACACAATACACATACAATACACATACAATACACATACAATACACATACAATACACATACAATACACATACAATACACATACAATACACATACAATACACATACAATACACATACAATACACATACAATACACATACAATACACATACAATACACATACAATACACATACAATACACATACAACACACATACAATACACATACAATACACATACAATACACATACAATACACATACAACACACATACAATACACATACAATACACATACATTACACATACAATACACTACACATACAATACACATACAATACACATACAATACACATACAATGCACATACAATACACATACAATTCACATACAAGGTGCACCTTGGAGTTGAGGTCACTTGAACTTTTTAATTGAATTTCATACAATACACATACAATACACATACAATACACATACAATACACATACAATACACATACAATACACATACAATACACATACAATACACATACAATACACATACAATACACATACAATACACAGACAATACACAAACAATACACATAAAATACACATACAATACACATACAATACACATACAATACACATACAATACACATACAATACACATACAATACACATACAATACACATACAATACACATACAATACACATACAATACACATACAATACACAGACAATGCACAAATAATACACATACAATACACATACAATACACATACAATACACAGACAATACACAAACAATACACATACAATACACATACAATACACATACAATACACATACAATACACATACAATACACATACAATACACATACAATACACATACAATACACATACAATACACCTACAATACACATACAATACACATACAATACACATATAATACACGTTCAATACACACACAATACACATACAATACACATGCAATACACATACAATACACATACAATACACATACAATACACATACAATACACATACAATACACATACAATACACATATAATACACACACAATACACATACAATACAAAAACAATACACATACAATACACATACAATACACATACAATACACATACAATACACATACAATACACATACAATACACATACAATACACATACAATACACATACAATACACATACAATACACAGACAATACATAAATAATACACATACAATACACATACAATACACATACAATACACATACAATACACATACAATACACATACAATACACATACAATACACATACAGTACACATACAATACACATACAATACACATACAATACACATACAATACACATTCAATACACATATAATACACGTTCAATACACACACAATACACATACAATACACATACAATACACATACAATACACACACAATACACATACAATACACATACAATACACATACAATACACATACAATACACATACAATACACATACAATACACATACAATACACATACAATACACATACAATACACAGACAATACACAAATAATACACATACAATACACATACAATACACATACAATACACATACGGTCAATACACATACAATACACATACAATACACATACAATACACATACAATACACATACTGTTAAGTCTCTGAACACTACCTTCATATCATCATTCAATTGAACTACATATTTATCTCTTTTAATATTTTGTATATCTTTCTCTTTCTTTCATTTTTTTTCTGAATGTCATGTAAGAACCACATTTTATTTCCTGAATTACTTACTTTTTCGATGTCCTCCTGAGAGGTTATAATTAATAAATTTAAATTTTGTAAATTAAAGAACTCCGTTTGCATTTTTTTATCGCTCATTGTATCAATATCCGATCTGGATCCATCTATCCTTAAGAAGAACTCAACATTTGGTGCCTCCTGTGAGGATATGGAGCGGTTATTCTGGGACTGAGCATAAAAGGAAGAAAATTACCATTGGGATTTGTAACACGAGGTAAGTGTAATTGATATTGTTGTTCTGGCCTTTAACATATATCATGGGAGTTGGAGATATGGAAGAAACAAGGCAAGACAACACTGTTGTGGAGCAGTTATCGTTAATTGAGTCCGTACAGAAAGTTTTACGCAACTTCAAGAAAGATTCAGCAACGAGAAAAACCGAAGCTTATCACCATGCTCGCCTTGATTCATTGGCTTCGTATCGAGTAGAGTTTAGAGAAAATCATCGAGTCTTAGTTCGCAAATCTTTGGAAACTATAGTAAAGGAGACCTATATTGACGCTGCAGTCAGTGACAAGTTTGAAGAATGTTATATTGAAGCTGTTGCTACAATCCGTGAGTCTCTTACCACCAAAATGGTCACACAACCAAGGCGAGATAATACGGATGCATCAACAACGAACCAGGTTTCTTATGGTGTTCCTTTACCAGAAGTTAAACTCCCCACATTTAGTGGAAAACATATCGAATGGCCTGCTTTCAAAGAAGTGTTCCTGGACCGCATTCATCAAAATGAAAACTTAAGTTCCTTGCAGCGGTTTCACTATCTAAAATCGGCATTAGTGGATGACGCTTTACAAGATATTCAACACTTTGGCCTTATTGGAGAAAATTATCAGGAAGCATGGAATATGTTGTGCAAGCAGTACGACAATAACCGCATACTTTTTACTCATTACATGGACGTTCTAGATCAGCAACCAGATGTACTTCGAGATGATCCTATCTCATTGAAACGTTTTATACAAACGTGCCGCTCATGTTTTAGCACTATTAAAAATCTTGGTGTCAATATCGATTATCAAAACCAAATTCTGGCTTACTTCTTAGTTAAGAAACTACCAAATTCAATTCGTACTGAGTGGGATCATTCTTTAAGAAAACAAACTAGTATTCCAACAACTACTGAACTATTATCTCTTTTAGATGAACAATATCTTATGATGGTAACATCTTCCAAGCAAAAACCCGCGATACAAAGAAAATCTGCAACATCAGGTGCTATTTCGTTTGGAAAGAAGGAGTTAAAATCTATGCATGCTGTTAAAAAGGCTACTACGTGTCCTATATGTGAAAAGTCTGATCATCCGGTAAGGGAATGCGCGAAGTTCATCGAAATGAGTGTGATTGAAAAACGAGCTGCAGTAGAAAACTTCAAGCTTTGTTTCAATTGCCTTGGATATAATCATCGTTCCTCAAAGTGTAGTAGCCGTCAATCTTGTCGAATCTGTAAGGGAAAACATCACACCTTAATCCACGTTGATCGAGATGAGGCAGTTCCTACTCTGACTTCTGTAACACATTTGGCAACAAACAATAGTTCAATACAATCAAGGACCAATAGACAGCGATCCACATCGTATGACGTACTTCTGCCGACCGCTGTGGTTACTATCAAATCGGAACACGGACAGTTTTACCATTTTAGAGCATTGTTGGATCAGGGCTCACAAGCTTCCTTTGTAACGGGACGGGTTGTTCAATTGCTAGGTCTTCATAGAGACAAGACTTTTATTAATGTCAGTGGATTATCTGGATCTAAGATAATGACTGGACGGTATAGAGTCAACTTGTCAATCGGATCAAGGTTAGATCCTCTTGTTAATTATCATGTAGTAGCTTATGTTTTGCCTAAGGTAGCAGGTGTTTTGCCAGAAAATAAAGTAAGCACTGCAGGCTGTGGCCATCTACAAAATTTAGATCTAGCAGACCCAAAGTATTTTGAGCCTCAGGGTATCGACATTCTATTAGGAAGTGATCTATACGACGATTGTATTTTGGATGACACTCGCAAGGCAGGCACTGGTTTACCTATTGCCCAGAAAACAACCTTTGGTTACATTGTGTCAGGGAAAAGAGATGTGCCGTCCCCATCATCTACCATGTTATCATCTTTGCACACCCAGCTTGAAATCGATCAGTTGTTAAGAAAATTTTGGGAATTGGAAGAGGTTTCAGAGCCGTTTCATCAGTCAGACGAAGATAAATGGTGTGGAAAATTCTATAGCGAGACACATGAGAGATTAGAAAACGGTAAATATCTTGTTCGGTTGCCACTTAAGACAGATATCAATTCTACGGAATTCATAGGAAGGTCAAGAACTGCAGCCTTGAAGCGCTTGGAACATTTGGAAAGGCGATTATCAAAGGATAAGATTTTGAAAGAAGTTTACATTGAATCAATAAACGAATATTTAAAAATGGGACAAATGAAGCCGGTAATGACGACTGAGGATCAGCACTGCGTGCTTGGAGATAATCAGATGCCACGTTTAACTTGTTGTTATCTCCCTCACCATCCAGTTATTAAAGAATCTTCAACAAGCACAAGGGTTCGTATCGTGTTTGATGCTTCTATGAAAACTTCGAACGGAAAATCTCTGAATGATATTTTAGCTATAGGACCAGCCCTTCAAAGAGATCTATCTGCCATTATAACTAACTGGCGTACGTTTAAATATGTTTTCATGGCAGATATAGAAAAAATGTTTAGGCGTATAGAAATACACGAAGAGGATGCTCAGTATCAACGGATACTTTGGAGGGAGGACCCCAGTCTACCAATTCAAGAGTACTATTGCTCGACAGTTATGTTTGGTACCGCTTCTGCTCCATATATGGCTATACGTACCATGCATCAATTAGCTCTTGATGAAGGAAGTCGTTATCCGATGGCCGCAGAAGTTATAAAGCAGCAAATGTACGTGGACGACATTTTATCAGGGGCTGATTCTATTGACCTCGCTTTGCAAAAACAAAATGAAGTCGTAAGCATGTTGCAGAGTGCATCATTTGAATTGAGAAAATGGGCAAGTAATCATCATATACTCTTGGAAAATATTCCTCCGGAATATCGATACTCGCAAGACGTATTCGAATTTAAATCAGCAGACGCTATAAAAGCTTTGGGTTTGTATTGGGACTCCAACACTGACGAATTTACATTCAAGGTAAATTTTGAAATTGTGCTTGAATCCCCAACTAAACGCTCAATTCTATCAACTGTTGCACGTCTGTTCGACCCATTAGGGTGGCTTAATCCTGTAATTATTTCAGCAAAAATTATATTACAAGAATTATGGGCAAGCAAACTGGGATGGGACACACAAATACCAGATGATATTCAGAAATGTTGGAGGAAATTCGGCGAAGAACTTTCAGCCATTACACAACTGCGAGTTCCAAGATGGGTAGGTAGTGGAGGTAACTCGGGTTCTTATCAACTACATCTTTTTTCCGATGCATCTAAATTCGCTTATTCTGCTGCGGCATATATAAGAATTTGTAATGATGATGGACCATACGCTGTTAACCTCTTGTTGGCAAAATGCAAGGTGAATCCAATAAAACCTAAGTTAACTACTCCTCGGGCAGAATTATGTGGAGCTGTTTTAGCGATTAAACTGCTGAAATTTATCAAACAAAATTTTTGTATGCATTTCGCCACCTGTAATACCTTTCTTTGGACCGATTCATCCATTGTTTTATATTGGATTCGAGGGGATTCTAGTAGATGGAAACAATTCGTATCAAATCGAGTTCAAAAAATTAAAGCGGAATCTATACCGGAACAATGGCGACATATTTCTTCGGAAAACAACCCTGCTGATATTTCAAGCCGTGGAATTAGTCCCTCTCGACTAGTCAATAGCGATTTATGGTGGCATGGACCACCTTTCCTACAGTTACCGTTTAATGAATGGCCAGAATCACCATTTGCTATGCCGTGCCCAATAGTTGCAGAAGAGGAGAGGACCGTGAAAGCATTTCTCACTTCCTCAATGGAGCTTGAGCCAAATGACTTGTTGACAAAATGGTCTTCGTTCTCGAAAACAGTACGAATGGTCTCGTACTGCCTTCGTTTTGGTAGAAAATGTCTTCCAAGGTTAGGACCTCGAACATCAGGAAGATTATCATCAGAGGAGCTGAATGAAGCCGTTTTCTATATCATACGTTTAGTTCAACAAGAATCCTTTCCCTGTGAGTGGAAATCTTTATCTTCAAACCTTCCAATTCCTGAAAAAAGTGTTTTACGTCCACTTAACCCATTTTTCGACAAGGAAAAAAGGATTATACGGCTTGGCGGTAGATTAAAGCATGCGTTCTTATCCGTGGATCAAAAACATCCATTTATCATACCTGCTAAACATCATATTACAAGGTTAATCGTTGACTGTAGTCACATCGGTACCCTCCACGGGGGCGTGACACTTACGTTAAATCATATACGGAGACGATTCTGGATCTTAAATGGACGCAACGTAGTGCGCTCCGTACTTCATCGTTGTGTTACTTGTTTTAAAAATCAGCCACAACCTTGTACGCAAATGATGGGTGCCTTACCTGCTCAGCGTGTTCGTCCAGGAAGGGTATTTTCATCTACTGGGGTCGACTACGCTGGACCTTTTAACGTGTTACCCTCAAAGGGTAGAGGTCGAACTTCTCTAAAGGGATACATAGCTCTCTTCATTTGTCTTGCTACCAAGGCTATTCATTTGGAATTGGTAGGAGATCTGTCCACAAATGCCTTTATTGGTGCCTTTAATCGATTTATCGCTAGAAGAGGTATGTGCAGTGACATATACAGTGACTGTGGTACCAATTTTATAGGCGCGAATAGAAAACTTAAGGAAGATAGGAATACCTACCAGCGGTTTATTGAGAAAATTTATCCACACCTTGCTCAACAACAGGTGAGATGGCATTTTATACCACCTTCCTCCCCACACTTTGGTGGTTTGTGGGAAGCAGGTGTCAAGTCGACAAAATACCACCTTAAGCGAACCATTGGTGAACAGAGGCTCACTTATGAAGAACTAAGCACGGTTTTGGCTCAAATTGAATCATGCTTAAACTCAAGGCCGTTGTGCCCATTGACGAATGATCCTGATGATCTAATGGTTCTAACTCCAGGACATTTTTTAATAGGAGATTCGCTGCTAGCTCTACCTCGAGTTGAAACCAATCGCACTAGCATCATTACTCGTTGGCATCATTGTCAACACTTGGTACAAAATTTCTGGGGTCAATGGAGTAATGAATACTTGTCGAGATTACAACAACGTCCAAAGTGGTTAAAACAAAACCCCAACTTGAAAATTAACGACGTTGTAATGATAAAAGATGAAAGGTTTCCCTGTAACAATTGGCCTCTAGGTCGAATCGTAGAGTTACATCCAGGTACTGATAATTTGGTGAGAGTGGTCACTTTGAAAACAAAGAATGGACTCGTAAAACGGCCAATCGTCAAGCTGTGCCCACTTCCCGTTCAGGATAATTGGCAAGACTCAGCGAAAGACCAGACACAATAATATCAATTCCACTTTCTCCTTGTTTGTTACAGGTTGTTCCAACATCACTTGTACTACCATGAATGGACTATTTAGCAACGAAGAGTAGATGTTATTCTCCCGAATAACATCGCGGGGCAGATATGTTAAGTCTCTGAACACTACCTTCATATCATCATTCAATTGAACTACATATTTATCTCTTTTAATATTTTGTATATCTTTCTCTTTCTTTCATTTTTTTTCTGAATGTCATGTAAGAACCACATTTTATTTCCTGAATTACTTACTTTTTCGATGTCCTCCTGAGAGGTTATAATTAATAAATTTAAATTTTGTAAATTAAAGAACTCCGTTTGCATTTTTTTATCGCTCATTGTATCAATATCCGATCTGGATCCATCTATCCTTAAGAAGAACTCAACACATACAATACACATACAATACACATACAATACACATACAATACACATACAATACACATACAATACACATACAATACACATACAATACACATACAATACACATACAATACACATACAATACACAGACAATATACAAACAATACACATACAATACACATACAATACACATACAATACACATACAATACACATACAATACACATACAATACACATACAATACACATACAATACACATACAATACACATACAATACACATACAATACAAATACAATACACATACAATACACATACAATACACATACAATACACATACAATACACATACAATACACATACAATACACATACAATACACATACAATACACATACAATACACATACAATACACATACAATACACATACAATACACATACAATACACATACAATACACATACAATACACATACAATACACATACAATACACATACAATACACATACAATACACATACAATACACATAGAATACACATACAATACACATACAATACACATACAATACACATACAACACACATACAATACACATACAATACACATACAATACACATACAATACACAGACAATACACAAACAATACACATACAATACACATACAATACACATACAATACACATACAATACACATACAATACACATACAATACACATACAATACACATACAATACACATACAATACACATACAATACACATACAATACACATACAATACACATACAATACACATACAATACACAGACAATACACATATAATACACATACAATACACATACAATACACATACAATACACATACAATACACATACAATACACATACAATACACATACAATACACATACAGTACACATACAATACACATACAATACAAATACAATACACATACAATACACATACAATACACATACAATACACATACAATACACATACAATACACATACAATACACATACAATCCACAGACAATACACAAACAATACACATACAATACACATACAATACACATACAATACACATACAATACACATACAATACACATACAATACACATACAATACACATACAATACACATACAATACACATACAATACACATACAATACACATACAATACACATACAATACACAAACAATACACATACAATACACATACAATACACATACAATACACATACAATACACATACAATACACATACAATACACATACAATACACATACAATACACATACAATACACATACAATACACATACAATACACATACAATACACATACAATACACATACAATACACATACAATACACATACAATACACATACAATACACATACAATACACATACAATACACATACAATACACATACAATACACATACAATACACATACAATACACATACAATACAAATACAATACACATACAATACACATACAATACACATACAATACACATACAATACACATACAATACACAAACAATACACATACAATACACATACACAAAAAATACACATATAATACACAAAAAATACACATACAATACACATACAATACACATACAATACACATACAATACACATACAATACACATACAATACACATACAATACAAATACAATACACATACAATACACAAACAATACACATACAATACACATACAATACACATACAATACACATACAATACACATACAATACACATACAATACACATACAATACACATACAATACACATACAATACACATACAATACACATACAATACACATACAATACACATACAATACACATACAATACACATACAATACACATACAATACACATACAATACACATACAATACACATACAATACACATACAATACACATACAATACACATACAATACACATACAATACACATACAATACACATACAATACACATACAATACACATACAATACACATACAATACACATACAATACACATACAATACACATACAATACACATACAATACATATACAATACACATACAATACACATACAATACACATACAATACACATACAATACACATACAATACACATACAATACACATACAATACACATACAATACACATACAATACACATACAATACACATACAATACACATACAATACACATACAATACACATACAATACACATACAATACACATACAATACACATACAATACACATACAATACACATACAATACACATACAATACACATACAATACACATACAATACACATACAATACACATACAATACACATACAATACACATACAATACACATACAATACACATACAATACACATACAATACACATACAATACACATACAATACACAGACAATACACAAACAATACACATGGTTAGGTTAGGTTAGGTTGGAGTGGCTGTCTAGTTGTTGTTGACTCACTTAGACCTCAAGGGTCCGTTGTGATACCACTAAAGAAGTTACTCATGGGAGAGTAATGAATTTAAACAAACCATTTCGTGCTTTTAATAAAGTTAGAGAGACATTTTGTGTCGATTGTTGCCAGTTCACTGGTATTATCGAAGAAGGGGTTACCGAGATAATTATTCCTTCTATTTGAGAGTGCTGGACATGTACATAGAAGGTGTTGGACTGTCTCCTCTTCCTCCTCGTCCATGCAGCTTCTACAGAAGTCATTTGTGTAGACTCCTAGCCTCAAAGCATGTCTACCTATGAGGCAGTGTCCTGTTATAACTCCTATTGTAGAGCTTATATTTTGTCTGCTCAGGGAGATCAAACCTTTTGACCGTTTTAGGTCTATGCTTGGCCATATTTGTTTAGTTGCCAGGCAGGTGGTACCCTGTGACCATCTAGCATTTGTTGATTCTAGAGCATATTGTTTGAGAAGATGTTTGCATGTAGCAAGTGGTGTTCCTATGTTATGTTTTTGTCTAACAGTAGGCAGAAGTGTTCCGTTTTTGGCGAGCTCATCGGCCTTGCAATTTCCCGGAATGTCTCTGTGGCCCGGCACCCAAATAAGGTGAATATTAAACTGTTCTGTCATCTCATTCAGAGATGATCGACAATCGTGGACCAATTGAGAGTTTGTGGAGACAGACGCGAGAGATTTGAGGGCGGCCTGGCTGTCCGAGAAGATCCGTATATCCTTGCAAGATATAACGTTTTCTTTGAGCCAGGATAGTGCCTCTTTAATCGCCATTACTTCTGCCTGGAATACACTACATTGATTGGGAAGTCTATATGAAAGACTGAGATTAAGTTGTTTTGAATAGATGCCACTTCCAACGCCGTAATCGGTCTTAGAACCGTCTGTATAGAAGTGTACAGCATTGTCTTCCAGGGGTCTCTCTTCTTCCCAAGACGATCTTGAAGGGATAGAAACCAGGAAGTTGTTATCGAATACCATTTTTGGGGTGGTATAGTCTAAGCGATCTGGGATAGATCTGAAGTTGTCTAAGATGGTTGTATGACCAGTGTTGTTACTGATCCATTGAGAGGTGGCTCTAAGTCTCACGCATGAGATGGCTGCCACCATTTTGGAGAAGATGTCAAGAGGTGTTAGGTTTAAAAGCACTTCCAGGGCTGCAGTTGGTGTCGAGCGAAGTGCTCCTGTGATGCACATACCTGCTGACCGCTGGACTTTGATGAGTTTATTTAGATTTACCATCTTGTCCAGTGCGGTCCACCATACGACAACTCCATAAATGAGTATCGGTCTAATAACCGAGGTGTATAGCCAATGGGTTATTTTTGGGGAGAAGCCCCATTTCGATCCTATTGCCTTTTTACAAGTGAAAAGCGCTACGGTAGCCTTTTTTACTCTTTCATCAATATTTGCCTTCCAATTTAGTTTTTTGTCTAAAATGAGGCCTAAATATTTGGCTTGGTCGGAAAAGCTTAATGGTATTCCTTTAATCTTGGGTGGGTTAATCTGAGGAATTTTGTACCTTCTCGTAAAGAGTACTAATTCTGTTTTATGTGGATTGACGTCCAAGCCACACAGCTTAGCCCACTTTGTTAGCCTGTTTAAGGCATTTTGTAGGAGTTCTGAGAGAACTTGGGGATGTTTCCCAGATACAGATATTGCAACATCGTCAGCATAGGCAATCACCTTGAAACCCTCTGCTTCCATTGATGTTAGCAGTTCGTTTACTACCATGTTCCATAAGAGAGGCGAAAGGACCCCACCTTGGGGGGTACCTCGATTCACCGATCTGGTGGTAGTAAAACTTCTCATGCTCGAAGTTATTGTCCTGCTTTTGAGCATGAGACTTACAAGATCAATGAGTGGTTTCTCTAATTCCAGCTTGTACATTGCTGTTGTGATCGCCTGGTAGCTGACGTTGTTGAAAGCTCCTTCGATATCTAGGAAAGCTACTAGATTATATTCTTTGTATTTGAGGGAATATTCAATACCACGTACCAGCGAATGAAGTGCTGTTTCTACTGATTTTCCCTTAGAGTACGCATGTTGAGCTGTGGAAATGAGACATGGTTTTAAGTTATGTCTGATGTGAATTTCAATCAATCTTTCCAAGGTTTTAAGAAGGAAGGATGATAGGCTGATTGGTCGTAGATCTTTAGGGCTAACGTGAGAGGGTTTCCCTGCTTTAGGAATGAAGACTACTTTTGCCATTCTCCAGGCTTTAGGAATATATCTCAACCTTACGCAGCTCGTCAGAATGATTTCCAATGGTGGAATGATCATGTCAGAGCATTTTTGTAGTTCGGCCGGAATGATTCCGTCTGGTCCTGGAGATTTATATGGATCAAAGCTGTCTACAGCCCATTGCAGTTTTTCCCGCGTTATTAGATCAACTGTGTCGCTTGTAGCGTTTTGAGACTCTGATGTTGAGTTGTAAAGTATATTAGAGCTACCTGGAAAGTGGGTGTCTAATAACAGATTAAGAGATTCTTCATCTGTGGTAGTCCATGTGCCCGCATCTGTCGTTAAAGCACTAGGTATGGTTGGACTTTTTGAGAGAATTTTCCTGAGTCTTGAGGCTTCTGAAGTATTGTCTATTTTTCCACAGAAGTTTCTCCAAGAAGACCTCTTGCTCTTCCTTAATTCTTTTTTATATTGCCTTAGAGCTTGTTTATATAAGTCCCAATCAGAGGGGGATCTAGTGTATTTAGATCTATTGAAGAGTTTGCGACAGCTCTTCCTGAATGGTTCTAGATCTTTGTGCCACCAATGAGGTTTCTTTTTACCCTTTATAATGGTAATAGGGCATGAAGTCCTCATTGATTCGTTAAGGGCTTCGGTGAGATGATTTACCGAGAGGTCTAGTTCATCTTTGGTGGAGGAGCTTTTAAGAAGGTTGTGGTCAAGCAGTTGTGCTAGTACCTCCCTATATCGTTCCCAGTTAGTGTTACGGTGGTTGCGAAATCCCGTAGATATATTTGCCACATCACTGAGATCAAACTGAATGTATCGGTGATCAGAGTAGGAATTCTCTTTTGAGACATACCAGTTTGAAATCAGGTTATGGATCGAGTCAGAGGTAAGTGTAATATCAAGTACCTCTTTCCTGTTCTTGGTTACAAATGTAGGTTCATTACCAATATTATTAATGAGTAGATTAGTGCCTAGTATGTAATCAAATAAGGACTCACCTCTCTCATTTATGTCAGAGCTACCCCATACCGTGTGATGGGCGTTAGCGTCCATACCGATTAGGAGACCCACTTTCTTCGATTGCGCGTCCTCAATTGCCTTCCTTAAGTTGTTTCCTGGAACTGGGCTGTCGTGGCCAAGGTAGGAGGATATGAGCCAGTAGGTGGCTTTATCCGTTGTTAGGACAGCGGTGGTAGTGTCCTTGTCGCTGTAATTGGGGAGTAAAAATACATTTAAGTCTTTTTTTACTAATATGCATGACCTTGGTTCACCTTTCTCCGATGCATATAATAGAGTATAACCAGGAGTCCTGAGGCCCCTGATGATGGAGTTAGAGACCCACGGCTCCTGTATCAAGACGATGTCCTCTTTGTTGCTATGCAGTCGGAGTACCAGCTTATTCGTGGCCATGATGGCGTGATGGAGATTAATCTGAACTAATCGCAGCATTGCTACTTTTAGCCAGATCAACCTCCACCACTGTTTTGTCGGCGTTTTCATCGTCTGAGGAGGAATGAAGTAGGATTTCCTCACTCAGAGTGTTGCCTAAGGTCGAGTCTTCAGTATCCATGTCGGAATTGCTGTCGACTATGGAATTAGCCTCCACGTCGGATGGCTTGTTCGGGGCTTTGGAGATCGGTGGTTCCTCGTGTGGTGTTGCATCGACCTCCATTATTTGGGGTTGTGAAGCGTTTCCTTCCGCTGAAGGGGCTTCTGGGGGGGGCGCGTTTAGCGAATCTTCATCTTTTTTATAGATGCGAACTGTGACTTCGTCGAAACCATACCTAATCACGCCTTCGGTCGCGGCCAGTGGAGCTAGCGATTCCCTATTGATCACCAAGAGAGCTGATCTATAGCGACCCACTGTCTCCTTCTCAACCTTTGGGACTTTCCAGTCGTGAGTAGGCAGGCTTGGATTGCTGGTTTTGATTAATTTCAAAATCATATCTGGGCAGTTATGTAGAGCCGGGACCATTATACGTGCTCTTGGTCGGCAAGGGATATTCTCCCTTGTAACAACTTCGAGCTTGGCACCCGGCCAGACTTCTGGCAAGCCATTGACAGCAGCCCTGTACAGATCGAAAGATCTCTGATCTCCACAGGCGATGAGTTTGATACGATTTTGGTACCATCCTGCATCGGCTGTGTCAGGGAGAGGTCCCGGATTCTCCTCGATGACAGATAAAAATCTGAAACCAAGGTGAGCCTTGACGTCTGCCCATTGATCATGAGAGATGTTACCATCCACATGACTCCTGTCAATGACCGCGGCTATGATCTTGTCTTTGAGCGCGTCTCTAAAGAAAGATCTTTATTGAAGGCTGTTGTTGCTGCTGGAATGCACTTTCTGCCTTTTCGCTTCAGGCTTGTCGCCCTCAAGAGACCTATTACGCTTTGACGTTGAGTCGCTGCAGGTCGTTTTGGTTTTTCTGCTAAGGAAGCCACTAGCCCACTCGAGTTTTCGCGTTTGCTCGGGGGTTCTTTCCGCCGCCGGTATGACACCGACTGCGGCCAGAATCCGCGCAGCATTACGCTGATCTCGACTGGCCTGTGCCTTCATGGACCTCTTTCTGGCCGACCCAGAACTATGTCCGTGTGACACAGTTGTGGATCGACCTCCAGAGTTAATCGCTACCGATGCCAATCGGGGTGCGCCCACATCCTTCGAGTCATTTCCGCATGTCGTAGATACAATACACATACAATACACATACAATACACATACAATACACATACAATACACATACAATACACATACAAACACATACAATACACATACAATACACATACAATACACATACAATACACATACAATACACATACAATACACATACAATACACATACCAATACACATACAATACACATACAATACACATACAATACACATACAATACACATACAATACACATACCAATACACATACAATACACATACAAACACATACCAATACACATACAATACACATACAAACACAACACATACAATACACATACAATACACCATACAATACACATACAATACACATACAATACACATACAATACACATACAATACACATACAATACACATACAATACACATACACATACAATACACATACAATACACATACAATACACAATACACATACACACATACAATACACATACAATACACATACAATACACAAACAATACACATACAATACCACAACACTAACACAAACAACAACACATACAATACACATACAATACACAACATACACAAACAATACACATACAATACACATACAATACACAACACACAACAATACAACATACAATACACATACAATACACATACAATACACATACAATACACATACAATACACATACAATACACATACAACACAACAATACACATACACATACACAAACACATACACATACACATACAATACACATACAATACACAACAATACACATACAATACACACAATACACAAACAATACACATACAAACACATACAATACACATACAATACACATACAACAACACACACATACACACATACAATACACATACAACACACATACACACACATACACACATACAAACACATACAAACACATACAATACACATACAATACACATAACAACACAAACAACACACATACAATACACATACAAACACATACAATACACATACAACACATACAATACACATACAAAACAAACACATACAATACACATACAATACACATACAATACACATACAATACACATACAATACACATACAATACACATACAATACACATACACAACAACATACAAACACATACAATACACATACAATACACATACAATACACATACAATACACATACAATACACACATACCAATACACATACAATACACATACATACACATACAATACACATACAATACACAACATACACATACAATACACATACAATACACATACAATACACTACAATACACATACAATACAAACATACAATACACATACAATACACATACAAACACATACAATACACATACAATACACATACAATACACATACAAACACAACAATACACATACAAAACACATACAATACACATACAATACACATACAAACACATACAATACACAACAATACACAACACACTACAAGACACTACACATACAATACACATACAATACACATACAATACACATACAATACACATACAATACACATACAATACACATACAATACACATACAATACACATACAATACACATACAATACACATACAATACACATACAATACACATACAATACACATACAATACACATACAATACACATACAATACACATACAATACACATACAATACACAAACAATACACAACAATACACATACACACATACAAAACACATACAATACACATACAAACACATACAATACACATACACTACACATACAATACACATACAATACACATACAATACACATACAATACACACAACACACACAAACACATACAAACACACATACACATACAATACCAAACACACAACAATACCAACAATACACAACAATACACATACAATACACTACAAACACATACAATACACATACAATACACATACAATACACATACAATACACATACAATACACATACAATACACATACAATACACATACAATACACAACAATACACATACAATACACATAATACAATACAATACACATACAATACACATACAATACACATACAATACACACAATACACATACAATACACATACAAACACAAACACATACAATACACATACAAACACAACAATACACATACAACACACATACAATACACATACAATACACATACAATACACTACAATACACATACAATACACATACAATACACATACAATACACATACAATACACATACAATACACATACAATACACATACAATACACATACAATACACATACAATACACATACAATACACATACAATACACATACAACAAACATACAATACACATACAATACACACAACACATACACATACAATACACATACAATACACATACAATACACATACAATACACATACAATACACATACAATACACATACAATACACATACAATACACATACAATACACATACAATACACATACAATACACATACAATACACATACAATACACATACAATACACATACAATACACATACAATACACAGACATACAATACACATACAATACACATACAATACACATACAATACACATACAAAACACATACAATACACATACAATACACATACAATACACATACAATACACATACAATACACATACAATACACATACAATACACATACAATACACATACAATACACATACAATACACATACAATACACATACAATACACATACAACACACATACAATACACATACAATACACATACAATACACATACAATACACATACAATACACATACAATACACATACAATACACATACAATACACATACAAAACACATACAATACACATACAATACACATACAATACACATACAATACACATACAATACACATACAATACACATACAATACACATACAATACACATACAATACACATACAATACACATACAATTACACATACAATACACATACAATACACATACAATACACATACAATACACATACAATACACATACAATACACATACAATACACATACAATACACATACAATACACATACAATACACATACAATACACATACAATACACATACAATACACATACAATACACATACAATACACATACAATACACATACAATACACATACAATACACATACAATACACATACAATACACATACAATACACATACAATACACATACAATACACATACAATACACATACAATACACATACAATACACATACAATACACAGACAATACACAAATAATACACATACAATACACATACAATACACATACAATAACATACAATACACATACAATACACATACAGTACACATACAATACACATACAATACACATACAATACACATACAATACACATACAATACACATACAATACACATACAATACACATACAATACACATACAATACACATACAATACACATACAATACACATACAATACACATACAAATACACCATACAATACACATACAATACACATACAATACACAGACAATACACATACAATAC
>CAWVOZ010000104.1:0-15882 GCA_963931855.1 Philhelius festivus | reverse complement strand
TGAAAAAATTTTTCCGAAAAATGGTTATTGAGGGTACCCCCCATGAAATCATTTTTTTTGTTTTCGATTTTCTCGAAAGCAGTACCACCGATTTTGATCTAAGGCTCTCCAAAAATTTAAATAGAATTGTGTATTCAAATTTTCAAAAAATGTTTTTTTGGATTTTTTAAAAAAACTTCATTTTTTTTTTCAAAACTCAATATTTCGAAAACCCCAGTTTAGATTTTTTTTAAACTTGATAAATAAAAGTTTCTCAATATAATCTACAAGATGTGATGAAAAAAATTTCATTTTACCTAAAAATAAAGGTACCCACCATACAAATGTTAAAAAAATTTAAAAAAATGGTTTTCAAAAATCGTATTGAAAAAATTGAAAGTATCTAAGATATTACAGCTTGTACCTACCATAGACCCATTTTTTCGAATTTTGAATTTCTCATTATCCACATAGCGGATCTATAAATGAAAATTTTTATAGAGAAGCTTCTATTTTTCTTTTTTTGAAAATTCGATATCTCAGAAACGGCTCAATATTTTTTTTTTTAATTTAATTTTTATTCGAACAATAATAAAAACTTTAAATTGGCGTACCAAAAATTTTTCTTAGAAATCTTTTAAAAATCTATATAAATAAAAATGAATCGCAAAATGTGTTTCTAAGCGTTAAACTCAAGAACGGCTTGACCAATTTTTTTTTAAGTTTTTGTTAAGGTTCATGGAAGGTTCTTATGGAGAGAAAAAACGTTTATTGTGGGTGTGTGAAAGTTAAGTGTTACAAAAAATCGTTTGCTTATTGAAATACACTGACTCAAAAAAAAAATAAAAGAAAACTTTATACACTGAAAATAAAAATCGTCATAAAAATTCTTAAAACCGTTTATTGACTTACTTTTCATTGTCGCAATGAAGTTTTTATTGTCACAATAAACTTTTATTGATTTCAGATTTCCGTAATCAATAAACTTTTTATTGTGACAATTAATTTGAGTTTATTGAATTCGAAATCGGAAAATAATAAGCTATTTAGTACCGCAATAAACTCATACATTGTCCCAATAAACTTTTTAATTGAATTAAGCATTAAAAATCGTTTATTGTGACGATAAATAAGTTATTACAATTTAATATTATTTTCTAAGCCCCAGTTGTAATTTTATATATAATTAACAGTTTATTTCCATAGTAAACGAGTTCAAAATTTGAATCGATTTCTTTTTGCATAAAATAATTGACCAATATTAACAATTTCCAAAATCTAATCTACCTAATTGTATTTGGTTTCTTATTCTATTTAACTTTTATTTGAAAGATCTGATCTTGAAATAAAATGTTTAAAATTAGAAGTTATTTTCTATATTTATTTTTAAGTTCACAAAAAATCCGAATTAGCATTTCAATAAACCTTTTACTGTCGCAATAAACTATTTCTTGATATTTCCATTTTCAAAAACCTTTTATTGTCACAATAAACTTTTAATTGATAATCCAAACTGCCATTTCAAAAAACAGTTAACTTTCAACTAACCATTTATTGTCACAATAAACCTTTTATTGTCGCAATAAACTAGTTATTGATAATCCAAACTGCCATTTAAAAATACAGTTAACTTTCAACTAACCATTTATTGTCACAATAAACCTTTTATTGTCACAATAAACTATTTATTGATATTTCTATTTCAAAAAAACAGTTAACTTTCAATAAACTATTTATTGTCCCAACAAACAGTTTATTGTCGCAATAAACTATTAATTGATAATCCAGACTACCATATCAAAAAACAGTTAACTTTCAATAAACTATTTATTGTCCCAACAAACAGTTTATTGTCGCAATAAACTATTAATTGATAATCCAGACTGCCATATCAAAAAACAGTTAACTTTCAATAAACTATTTATTGTCCCAACAAACAGTTTATTGTCGCAATAAACTATTAATTGATAATCCAGACTGCCATATCAAAAAACAGTTAACTTTCAATAAACTATTTATTGTCCCAACAAACAGTTTATTGTCGCAATAAACTATTAATTGATAATCCAGACTGCCATATCAAAAAACAGTTAACTTTCAATAAACTATTTATTGTCCCAACAAACAGTTTATTGTCGCAATAAACTGTTTATTGGCGCAATAAACTGTTTCTTGTCGCAATAAACTATTAATTGATAATCCAGATTGCCATATCAAAAAACAGTTAACTTTCAATAAACTATTTATTGTCCCAACAAACAGTTTATTGTCGCAATAAACTGTTTATTGGCGCAATTAACTGTTTCTTGTCGCAATAAACTGTTTATTGGCGCAATAAACTTTTTATTGTCGCAAACAACCATTTATTGTCTTAGCTAACCCAAACGCACAATAAGAATTGTGGGACGATTCAGTCTATTCCTTGTTCTTGTCGTGATCGTGTGTTTCGTGAGTAAACGTCATATCTATTAATTTATAACAGAGTATACCAAGTGTTGTGTTAAAAATAAAACAATTAATAAGTTTGTAGTAGAAATATTAAAATATAAAATATAATACATTCAAAAAGTTACAAAAAAATCTTGTGCGAGTGGTTAATTTCAATTCCATATAAGTAAGTATTGCATTTTTCCTCGCACTGAAAAAAAGCGTTGAACAATAAAATTGATTTCACTAATTATTGCCGCATTTGAATTTCTTTTGGTCAGAAAATGGTTTATTGGGAATATTTTAATAATAATTTCCCATTTTAAAATGGTTGACCAAAAAGCACTTAACTTTTAATAAACAAACAATTAATTCGCACAATAAACAGATTGCCATATCAAAAAACAGTTAACTTTCAATAAACTATTTATTGTCCCAACAAACAGTTTATTGTCGCAATAAACTGTTTATTGGCGCAATAAACTGTTTCTTGTCGCAATAAACTGTTTATTGGCGCAATAAACTGTTGCTTGGCGCAATAAACTTTTTGTTGCCACAATAAACCATTTATTGTCACAATAAACCATTAATTGTCACAATAAACCATTTATTGTCACAATAAACCATTTATTGTCACAATAAATCATTTATTGTCACAATAAACCATTTATTGTCGCAATAAACCATTTATTGTCACAATAAACCATTTATTGTCACAATAAACCATTTATTGTCACAATAAACCATTTATTGTCACAATAAACCATTTATTGCCACAATAAACCATTTATTGTCACAATAAACCATTATTTGCCGAAATAAACTATTTATTGATGCAGATTTAGATCCGATTTTTTCATCTCCAGTTAACTATCTGACAAATAAAAATAAACAAACATTTGTGCATTTTCTATTTTTCAATTTTAACACGTTTGAACACGTTTTTACTAACCCATGTTTGCTTGTTCTATCAGACATTTTTATCTGACGTAAGAAAAGTCGGTCCTTATTGTTTTTAATTTTTTGTTAACTTTTTGTTCTTTTCTTCTTTTTATTTTCATATTGTACGCGAACTACAAGTACAAGTCCAGCTGTTAGATAAACAATAAAACTCAAAGATATAATTTTGAAAAATTATAGAAAACTAAATATCGAAAGAATAGACAAGGTGAGTTATTTTATTAATATATGTATGTACATATTCGGGGCTATCGTGAATAAAATTTCCCACGGAATTTCTCCCATCTTCTAAAATTGGAAATGTTCACAATTTTTAACTGCTTCTTGTAGTCTCAAATTTGGTTCATCAAAATGACAGTCCCGCTGCCACGAAATATTCATTTTTGATGTCATTACATTATAAGAGAAACTGCAACCATAATTCACGTTTCCAGTAATCGACGATGGGAAAAAATCCGTGAGAAATTTTATTCGCGATAGCACCCATTAAACAAATTAAACAAAACTCTAATGTGTTACTTGAATGCTGCATTATTTTTAAATTCCGAAAATTGACAGTCTAAATGATTCGTAGATTTTTTTAAGTCAACAGTCTTTCATTCTTTAAATTATTCCTTTTTTCTCTATAATTCTTTCTTAGGATTTTCGATAGATCAGAAGTTCAAAGCAATATTGTTTGATCAGTTTTAGGTTCGATACAAAAAACTACAAAATTAAAGTCAAGTTAAGCAAGAAGTCATTTTAATTTATTACAAAAATGATTTGTTTTATTTGCAAGGCTAAATTTAATGCTATAAACACACTCATACAACACTTAAAACAAGTACATTATTTAAGCTCTTTTAGCACTTTTCGATGTAGGGAAAATTTTTGTACGCAGTCATTTCAGAATTTAAGCAGCTATAAAAAGCATTTAAGCCGTAAACATATTCAGAGCTCCGGGGTTGAATGTGCTGAACATAATGTTTCTGGTGAAAATAATTCTAATTCTGGGATACTTCTAAATGATGAAGAAAGATTTTTTAATAAAAATGATCGTAAGACATCCTTGTTTAGCGATGACATAGAAATGTTGGCACCTAATGTTAGGGAAAAGACAAATATAGAAGATGGTCTCAAGGATGTCTACGATTCTGCGATTCGGTTTGTTTTGAGATTGCATGACAATAACAGCTTTTCAAGAAAAAACATATCTGAAATTCAAGAACTTGTAAAAAAGTATATTTTGAGTCCAATACTTGATTTGTTTACATCGTTTTCCGACAAAATTTCAAAACAATGTACTATTGAAGTTCAAAACGAGATGTCGAGTTTAATATCGAATTGTCGCAATCCTTTCACGTATTGCAATACAGACTATATGCTATTTGAATGGTTAAAAAAACAAAACCTAATAGAAGACCTGCAATCTTTTTCTTTAAACAACGAAGTTCAAAGAGTTTTTAAAAATGGAAGTCTTACATATGACGCTAAAGAAGTTAAAGCTATTTTAATGCCTTTAAAATTTCAATTTAAGCAATTTTTCGAGAAAGGTGATACCTTAGATAAAACACTTCGCTATATGGAAAAATTAAACATTTCTAACGAAAATAAGTCAAATTTTATTCAAGGTGAACTTTGGAGGGCAAAAGTTAAAATGTATCCTGAAAAAATTCTTGTCCCATATTTTTTATACACCGATGATTTTGAAATCAACAATCCTTTGAGTTCACATGCTGGTGTTCACTCAATGTGTGCTGTTTACTACTCATTTCCTTGTCTCCCTTGGAAAGAGTCCAAATTAGATAATGTGTTTTTAGCGGGTATTTTAAAATCTTCAGACATTAAATTTTTTGGAAACAATGCATGTTTTCAAACCTTAGTACGAGAGCTGCAAAGCATCGAAGTTGACGGAATCAAAATCAGATTAAAAACCAATGTTTCAGTGCAAGTTCATTTTATTTTAGGTATTATTTTAGGCGATAATTTAGGTTTGAATTCTTTTTTAGGTTTTAACAAATCTTTTTCTAGCAACTCTTACTGTAGGTTTTGCAAAGTTAAAAAATCAGAAGCTCAATCATTATCATTTCAAAAAGTTGATTTACTTAGGGACCGTTTAAATTACAGAAACGATATTCTTGTCTCTAACTCTTCCGAAACAGGAATACAAATAGAATCTCACCTTAATCAAATTCCATCTTTCCATGTTGCCGAAAATTATTGTGTTGACCTCATGCACGACGTATTTGAAGGAATATGTCACTATGATATTTGTCATGTCATAGAATATTTTATATTTACAGCAAGTTATTTTTCCTTGCAAACTCTAAACTTAAGAAAGCAATGTTTTGAGTACGGACCAATCGAAATTGATCATATGTCAGGGGAAATAAAGTTAAATCATATACAAAGTAAACATCTTAAAATGACAGCCCGAGAAATGATGACTTTTATTTCATTCTTTCCTATAATGATTGAGGACCTTGTACCCGATGATGACGAGGCTTGGAAATTTATTCTTAATTTTATTGAAATAATAGACTACTTGCTTCTTTTTGAAATTAATGATAATATCATTTCGATGTTAGAAGAGAAAATTCGTATGCACCATGTAGACTATGTTCGTCTCTTTAAAGATACACTTAAACCAAAGCATCATAATCTAACGCATTACCCTTATATTATCAAAAAATCGGGGCCTATTAGAAACATGTGGTGTTTTAAGTTTGAAGCAAAGCATAAAAATTTCAAATTGTATTCACATGCTATTACGTCGCGGAAAAATGTTTGTTTGACATTAGCAAAAAAATACCAACTTAAGACTGCATATAAATTTCATAACAGCGAAAATGAATTAAATTGCTTTGAAATAAATGATAAACACAAGATAGATAGTAATTTTAGTAGCATTGTATCTGGAATGTTAAGAGTACCTACATCCGACATAGAATTTTATTCAAAAGCGAAACTCGAAGGTTACACATATAAGCCGAACTTCTACATAGCATGTTTCAAGAATGATATGTTATTTTTTTTAATATTAGATATAGTTTTTTTTAAAAAAGCAAATGTATTGTTTTTTTGCCAAAAACTTAATAAAGTTCAGTACAATCCCCATATTCTATCTTATGAAATTGATGAAAAAAAGTTAGGTGAATTTTCTTTGATACCATTGAATGATATTGTTGGTCCACCAATTAATTTAATTAAAACTGCAAAAGGTAAAACAATTTTAAGAGTCAAAGAATATTTTTGTTCTTACGATCATTAAATGGCTGTTTACACGTTAGTTACATAGGGTTTGGTTACACATTTAAGCTAAGTGTACACGATTGGTAGATCTTACAATATTGTAAGATCTTACAATGTCTGACAATTATCTACCAATGAGCTGACAAATAAGTTGTGTGTGTACACGGTTGGTACAAAATCTACCAATCTCTTACAATTAATTGTCAGAAGTTGGCTGACAATTCATTTTCAGATAGCCGGCTTAATACCTACCAATTAATTGTAAGAGATTGGTAGATTTTCTACCAACCGTGTACACACACAATTAATTGTCAGTTTTTGTTGGTTATGGAAACTGACAATTAAACCTTGGCTGCAAATTTTCTGACAATGAAAAAATTGTATGATGCTAAAAAACGAACATCTTATAATTTCTTCATTGTCAGAAACGTCAGACAACAATAAAAATTGGCAGGCCTGACAATAAATTGTGTGTGTACACGATTATCAAATACCTTACAATTTACCGTCTTACAATTAATTGTCAGATACATTTTCTGACATTTAATTGGAAGATTACACGATTGTCAGCTAGCGTACACATGATTGTTAGATTTCTTACAATTAATTGTCAGACAATGATCTAACAATTAATTGTCAGACAAATTTTCTGACAATTAATTGTAAGACTACACGGTTGTAAGACATTGTAAGCATGTTTTTCACTGACAGATCTGACAATATTGTAAGATCTACCAATCGTGTACACTTAGCTTTACATCATTTAAATTATTTATGCGTACACTCTATCTACACTGCAACACTTCATATATCATGTTCATATTCAATTCATTTTCAACGCTAACACTCAAAAATAAAAATATTTTTCTTACATAAACCACAGAAACAGATTACACGACACACCACACCCAATACACCACACCCAATACACCACACCCAATACACCACACCCAATACACCACACCAAATACATATGCATTTCTTATACGATCTCATACTACAGCTTTTTCGCAAACAAGGGAGTGTTCACACACAGCTGGTCTGTTTGATTAGCAAGTTAGTCAATGTGAAACCCCTAGTCAAATCAGTAGGAACTTTAATCTCGTCTTGAGAATTTTTAGAAAAAATTAAATTATAGACTTTGAATAAATCAAGATAAATTGGAAATGGACTACCTAAGTACCGACGACGAAACCGTCACCGACGACATTATTCCATCAGAAAAGGTCAACGAAGATGAAAGCATCGGCGAATCGCAGTGTATTGGCAGCGAAGAGATGATCCCAGTCCACATCGATACGGGAGAAGCGAGCGTCATCAACGTGTGTGCTGACAGCGAGGAGATGATCCCAGTCCACAGCAATACGGAAGAATCGAGTGTCATCAGCGTGGAGGTGTTATCGGATGACGCACTGCAAAAACTTCTCTCGGATCTTCAATCCAACTCAACCAAAGAAGTTGATGAACTCTCGGCGCTCTTAAAAAGCTGGAATCAGGAGGAACTCATCCAACATTTTAAAGGTTTGTGATTTTACTTGATTTGTCTAGTAATAATCTGTTGTATTTTGTATAAACATGATAACTCCATTGAAAAAATGTAATTAATAGACTACCATCCTTATTGCGACTTTGATACTTTCTGCCCATATTTTCATTATTTTATCCATGAAAACTGGACGTACATACGTTCAGAGGTGACTAATTATTTAGTTTTATACTTGCAAAAGCTGTTTTACTATATTTTAATAAACATTTGAGAGTCTTAAATGAAAAATAACTAATTTAGGATTTATCATGTTTATACCAAACACCACAGATGTGAACATCGTCGGTATGTTGCAAAAAGAGCTCAAGTTCATTTTTTTGTTTTACGACTTGATGCAAAAATATCCCAAAAGCCCATTGGGCCTTACCAATAAACAAATTTAGAGACGACTTTAATATCTGAGCAAAATTAACCATTATTTAATGGACTCTATATAACTGACCATACATGTTAAATTTTATTTTTTTAGTTCCGTATAATAAATGGTTCATAATTAAGAGTCCAATTAAATATTAAGTTTACAACATGTATGGCTAACTATATAGAGCTCATTACATATTGGTTCATTTCACTCAAATATTAAAGTCGTCTCTAAATTTGATTATTGGTAAGGCCCAATGTTTTATGCCGTTTAAAAAAATCCCATGTCTATTTAATTTACTTTTGTAGTTATTGTATCAAAACCATTCATTGAATGTCCAAAACACCCAAATAGTGGTGCAAAAAAGATTCAGGTGCACCTGGATCCTAATAACAAAAAAGTGGACTTGAAGTCTTTTTGCAGCATACCGACTGTAGATGTGTATGTACAATATTTTTCACACAGCAACATCACATATTGGAGCTTCATTTTATGTAAAATACTGATATCTACAGTAATACATATGAACATTCAATTCAAATTTTAAAAGCAAATGCATTCGGACAAATTTCAATGACGAAAAAATATCATTTTAATGGGCACTTTTGTATGGGCTTCGTCCCATCGGTGTAACACATAATGAGCTAGGTACATCACTGGAAAAGTGTCGTTTTATTCTTAAGTTTATTAAATTACTTCATTCATCGAGACCTTGATATT
This sequence comes from Philhelius festivus, assembly GCA_963931855.1. NCBI lineage: Eukaryota > Metazoa > Arthropoda > Insecta > Diptera > Syrphidae > Philhelius > Philhelius festivus. The sequence goes on along the minus strand of CAWVOZ010000104.1, from coordinate 6,658 downwards.
ATATAGGTCACTATGTGTTAAACCTATGGGACGAAACCGCCTATTCTCCTTTCTCATACGAATTTCTCATACTAACTAACCAATGTTTTTTTTTTTTTTAAGATGAAGACGTAGATATAAATGTCCTGAAAACAATTGAATGCCACCACTTGCCACAAATTTTAAAGCCGTTTAAGTACACTACTCTCATCAGATTTGAAAACAATTTGAGAGTATGGAGAGAATCTATTGGACAGTCGCTTTTTCTTTATAGCCGATCGCATTTCGGTTTATTTGACGATGGTCCAAGTTCATCCTCAAGATCTTCTCCCTACCCTGTTTCCAGACCAGCATCGCGAACTTCATCACCGAATCCTAATAATTGCTCTGTAACACTATCAACGATTTTAAGTAACAACGAAAATGCACTTTCAATTGCCCAAAGCTATGCCGAAACAAAAAAATTAAATGAAAAACAACGAAATCAGTTGATTGGTGTTATAGCGCAGTATTTCATCATGAATAAAATCCATCTTGAACTAGGTGGTAGCTATAAATTGGAAAAGGAAATCATTGAACGATTTCCTAGTGAAAAACTGGTAAGCCTTTTTATAAGAAATCAATTCAATTTTATATAATTTTAATTATATTTTTATTAATAAATTACGAGTATAATACCTTACAAAGAGGTGAAATAATTTAAAATCTCTTCTTTTCCACTTTTAAATATGAGAAAGTGTTCCTTCGGGAAGTTAACTACGTACATATTTAACAAAATCACATCAGAACTCATTACTTCATATCAGGGTTGCAAAAGCTTAAGTCACTTTTTAGCTCAAGCTTACCTTTAATTCACAAGCTATTGGGTTACTTCTGAATTAAAAAAAAAATTCAATTCACAAGATAGTTGGTGACATTTGAATTTAAAAAAAATTAAATCAGAAGACTTATGAATTAAAAAGATTAATTCACAACCTGCTACTAAGTGACTTATGAATTTAAAAAAATTAATTCATAACCTAGTTTGTAGATTGGAAATTATTAACCCTGGATGGTTATCCTTCGTCGAATCGACGAACACCCTTTTTATTTTGTATAATTTCTTTTTAACTATTCATCCCTTTTAATTCAATCTTTGTACAACATCAGTTGGTGTTGATCTCTACCAGTGAGCGAATTTATGGTATCCTGTGATCAATTAAAATGTTTTGTTTTTAAAGGTATGTTCGTCGAAACGACGAAGGATAACTTTTGTGTGATTTTTGTATGAACACATTTTTTTCTTATTTTGTTATTTGGGGTATTTTTTGTTGATTTTTCTTGTAATAGCATATTAAAACCATCCAGGGTTAAGCTTGTTTTGACAATTGGTTATTTAATTATTAATGAAACCAGTTTTCAAGCTTTTGGAGCATTGTGTGTGAGTAACCGATTCTGCAGTCCCTATAACCCAATAGAATAAAAAGCAATATCGATAAAATAAAACACACACAATTCTCCAAGAGCTTGAAAACTTGTTTCGTTAATAATTAAATAATTTATGTAGTCAAAACAAGCTTACAAATTTCCAATCTACCAAGTAGCTTAAGAATACATTTTTTTTTATTTATAAGTCACTTAGTAGGTTGTGAATTATTTTTTTTATGAATCATAAGTCGCTAACTAACTTTTGAATTTAATTTTTTTTTAATTCACAAGTCATCTACAGACTTATGACATGGACTTTTTTAATTAAAAAATTCGCAACCCTGCTTCATATACATTTTGAGGCTCGAAAGCTCGATTTTTTTTAAAACCATACTATTCTACTTGTCGTTCAAAGTTTTGTTCGTTTTGCAAAGTGGAAAAGAAGAGTTTTTTTTGTCCCACACAAAATTTTTTTTAAAGCAATATTTTTAAAGTAAATATTCAATATTTTGCAGGAGTACTATAGGTCTGGGAAGAGGGGGAAGATCTACAATAAATATAGCAATTTGAAATTCATTTTAAAAACAATGAATACCCCAACGTCAAGTAAGCCCAGGAGTGAAAAAACTGTGGATGTAGACACAGACACAGAAGTCGAAATGGGTAAGTCTTATTTATTTATTTACCTACATAATATCACTTGTCGATTTATTTTTACTTGCGACTTGACTTACATATAGGTACTATAAGGCAAGTTATCATTCGTAAAAAAATCGAACTCGAGATTTCGATCAAAGTTGACATTACGATGATACCGAAGACTAAAAAAGTGGGTCTCGCAATTGTGTCTGTTTGACTACAGCCTAAACGCCGATTTTCTTTAAATGTCTTACCCCCACACATTTTTTAAGACCGTAAATAACGGTACCTGTCATACAATTTTTTTTCGAAATTTTATAAATATTTTTTTCTCCAAAAATGTTCGACATATATTAAAAATAAAGATACAAAAAAATTTAATTTAGTTAAAGCTAGATAATGGTTGACAAAAATTTCAGAAAAATGGTCAGTGGGGGTACCCGCCATGGAACTAGTTTTTAGTTTCTGATTTTCTTAAAAACTGTACCACCGATTTAGATAATTTTTTTTATGCTAAAGCCCCCAGTAAGTCAAACACACTTGTGTATTAAAATTTTCCAAAATATTTTTTTTTGATTTTTAAAAACAGTTTTAAAAAACGTTAAAAATGGTTTCCAAAAATATTATTTTGCTCAAAAAACGGCGCGCGCCTAGAATTTTGATAAATTTTTTTTCTTTACATTAATTTTTATGATCTTTAATTTAATAAAAAAAAAATTGAAATCAAGATATTACAGCTTGTACCTACCATAGAACATTTTTTTAAAATTTTGAATGACTTATTATCGACATAAGGGATTTTAATGAAATTTTTTATAGGTTTGGTTAAAAAAAAAAATAAAAAACATTGCATTTCGAAACTTAAAAAAAATATAATTTGAATTTTTGAAAAAAAAAAAGAATATTTTTTTGTGGAAAATTTCAAAAACAGCTCAATATTTTTGTTTGGAAATTTAATTTTCATTCGTACAATAATAAAATCAAGTTTTTTCTTGAAAAAGGTTTAAAAAATTTGTATATAAAAGCTTATTTATTTAAAGAAACCACTGCCTAGATAAATTCATATTTGCATAGCATTCTGTTTTTGTCTCATACTACGAAAAGAATTTATACTTATTAATTTTATCCTTTTGAACAATTTTCGCTTATAACATTCCTTTGTAAAATTGCTAGTCGATTACATTTTCGTGCATTTTATTTTTGAAACCTGGGGCCTGTTCCTCATCATCTACATCAATTACATCAACGACTCTAAACAATATGTGAGTCCGATTAAACTTCACGAAGTCATTTTTAACCTTCTGAACTAATTTACCATCAATGAGTATTTTCCAATTTCAATCAAGCGAAACTATTGGTTTCTGAAATAGTTCATGTAATTTGATGAGAAACAGGAGCTTGAATATTATTTTTATTAATTTATTTAAAAAAACTAATAAGTACATATTTATGGTTTTCAGTTCCAGAAGAAAATGCTGAAACGTGCTATCAAGCACTAAGATTTGACAACCTTAGTTCCGAGGAATTTGATAGGTGCTGGAAAGCGTGTTCCAAATCGAGACTCACGGATATAAAAAACTCTACAACAACATCGGACATTTTTAAGAAATGGCCCCAATACAAAATTCCTTCTGGCTTTCGATTTGTAAGTCAAACTTGAGTAGATATATACTTCTTTCAAAAGTTTTTTTTTTAATTTTCTGATACAAGTTCCAACTTTGGGAACTTCTTAGAATCATTTCATAAAAAGTGCTGGCCTTAAAAATACACTCAATGAATAAATATTTTAATTTGTTTTCTTAAAGGTGGACATGGATTTTGCGTACATGTTTAAAAGCCATAATTCTCTCCTTGATCGATGGGAACAAGTTTTTACTAAGATACGAGAATTTTTAAAAACGGAAGATCGGGTTAAGGAGAAAACAATTAAGGGCGTTCTGGAGAAGATAGCATCCGATAATATTCCAGAAAGTAAGTTGAATATTATGTAGTTATTTTATTTTTGCCTATTAAAAACGAAAATAGTTTATTTCCGTATTAAAAATGACAGGTACTAAAGGAGAATGGGCATAATTTTATGGGTTGCATCACATTGGTGTAACACTTAAAGACCTATGTATAGGGTTTTCCAATAAGAGGTGTTATTTTGATATTCAAAGAAAAATGGCATTTTTGGAGATAAATGATCGGATGTTTATTTCATTATAAAGAGGAAGGTATGCCGTTAATAATGGAACACAACATCAGCCAAATGGTCTCCAAGACCACGCTTACAGGACCATATCCTTTTCATGAAAATTTCCATAACCAAATCGCAAAGTGGCTGCCCTATGTCCTCGATAGCCTCACGAATTTCATCTTTGAGGTCTTGAATCGACGCTGGGCTGTTGGCGTAGACCTTATCTTTCACGTGGCCCCAAAGGAAGAAGTCGCAAGGTGTTAAATCACAAGATCCCAGCCCAGCGTCGATTCAAGACCTCAAAGATGAAATTCGTGAGGCTATCGAGGACATAGGGCAGCCACTTTGCGATTTGGTTATGGAAAATTTCATGAAAAGGATATGGTCCTGTAAGCGTGGTCTTGGCGGCCATTTGGCTGATGTTGTGTTCCATTATTAACGGCATACCTTCCTCTTTATAATGAAATAAACATCCGATCATTTATCTCCAAAAATGCCATTTTTCTTTGAATATCAAAATAACACCTCTTATTGGAAAACCCTATATATCATATTCATTCTCCTTTATACATCAATGAATATCGAACCCTTTCCACCAAATTATCGTAAGCGACACAAACAAAGTATGAGAAGAAAACAAAATTTTACTTCTGATCCATATAACCACTTATGTCTAAAGTCAGCATTGAATATTTACAGTGCTTTAGCTGCAACATGACAACAGGTTTGATGGCTTCAATTGGTACTAACAAAATTCAATAATTTATTTTCTTTCTAAAACATCCCTTACGATAAAATGCAGGAAAAGGGTCGATATAGCGAAATTCGAGATTGGCTCCCATTTATTGACCCGATTTATCTTATCTTTTACAAAAGTTTATATCTACTATACTAGTTTTATTTAAGTACTACATAATTTTATAACAAAATTTTATATACACGTTTTCATTCTTATTTTCAGACTGTCGGGATGCTGCTCTCTTGTGGGCACTTCACGGGTACTTAGTACCCACACATAAGTTCGTGCGAAAAGATCGCAAGGGAATGAAGACATCGATAAAACCAACTATCAAGGACTCGCAGGAATCTTTTATCTTTGTGGCGGGATCAATTCAGGTAGCTGAGGACCACATCCAGTACCTGCAACAAAAAGGAGACAATGTGCAACCCTTCATTATTTTGGTGGGTAAAGATGTTATAAACTTTAGGGAAATCTTTTTATATTTTGATGGAGTGAAGTTTCCATTCATTAGTTTTATCCGAGCAGTGGACATCTGTTTCAAAACTTTTTTCCTTTTCAACCTCGAATTCCCAAATCAAAGTTCCAATTTTTGGAATTTTATGCAGTCGCTCTATTTTCCGAACAAACAAAAATGTTGTACAAAAGCACATATCCTCCTGAGTGCAATAAAAGAATAAATTTTTTAGAGATTCTCTTGAATCAAATCCCATGTTCAGAACAACAGTGGCACTAAAAAAAAATTAGTTTTGAGTTATGGGTGATATAAGCGAACCTCGTGTGGAAACTAGACGAGTATCTGACTCATTAACTCGAAAGTGTAAATTTTTGTTAGTGTCACTGTGGTTCTCGGCATGCGATATTTCAAAACTAGCACCGCTATTACAGTTGTTAATTATGAAAATGTTTGATAAATACTGAAATTTGGTACTTTTAAACTCAATTTTATTTAAGGTTCCAGTACGGTCTAGAACGCCAAAAATCGCACGATTTTTGGGAATTTTTTTCTTGGAAACTTTATTAGGTACTAACATAATTCTTTTTTAAATAATGAATACATGCGTCAAGAGTACAAATTTTTTTTTTTTTTAATTTTCGAATTTTGGCTGAATTATTGAGGGCCCACCATCGACTCATCAAAAAATACATTGTCCCATTGTGGAAAGGATTGGCTGTACTGAAACAAAAAAATCAAAATCGGGTATTTAAAGAAAGATTTCTTGCGAGACAATTTACCACAATTTGCTTAAAAAATAAAAAACGAAAAAAATGTCAAGTTTTGAAAAAAAAAAATTGGCTATTTTTTAGGCCATTTTTGGGTCGCGATTTTTTTTTTGTGTTCATAACTTTTTGGTCAAATTGTGGTAAATTGTCTTAGAAAACATAAAAACAATCAAGTTGCGACAAGTTTTTTGAAAATCGGTTCAGTAGCTCCGGAGATTAACTGTCCGCAATGGGACAATGTATTTTTTGATGAGTCGACGTTGGACCCTCTATAATTCAGCCAAAATTCGAAAACTTAAAAAAAATTTTTGTACTCTTGACGCATGTATTCTTTATTTAAAAAAGAATTATGTTAGTACCTAATAAAGTTTCCGAGAAAAAAATTCCCAAAAATCGTGCGATTTTTGGCGTTCTAGACCGTACTAGTACCTTAAGAAATTATCAACTATCTGACAATATTTGTCAATTTTCTTTCTGTCATAAGGGTAAGC
>CAWVOZ010000103.1:0-15159 GCA_963931855.1 Philhelius festivus | reverse complement strand
GCGGGAACTACACCGTTTTGAACCAGCTTAACAATGTCTTTGCTGCTCAAATCAACCAACCTCTCATGTCACTTCAACAGCTAGACAACCATTTCTGCACAATTAGCTTGTTGTCCAACAACCAGGCCCGGCCCGAGGCGCCTCTCATTTGGATTGGATTGGCGGAAAAAGTCATTTCCTCATTACCCAAGGGGTACCCTTTGCAATGCGTTTTTTTTAACGAGGGATCCCCAAGAGGCCTATTCCTAGATAATACTTATATTTAATTAAAATAAATATGATTTTTATTAAAAACTAAGAAATCAAAAATGTATCACAAAAATTATAGTAAAAAAATATATCACAAAAATTTAAGAACTGAAAAAAGTATTTTTTGAAGTAAGAAATATTTAAAAACTAATTCAAAAACATAACAACATACAAATAAATAATGAACTCATTAATTGTTGCTCATGTAGGAAATAATAATAAGATTATTATTTTAATAAAAATAAATAGAACCGAATTTTTTGCAATAGATTAACTTTTCTGGCTTCTGTTGTAGCAAACTCAGCTACCAGATCATCATAATATAATGACTTGACAAGCTCTTTCTCTATAGCCATGATCGACTAGTCAACTTATCTTTCCTGAGTCATTGGGGTGCTGAAGTAGTTTTTTATTAATTTTAGTTTCAAAAAACTGTTATTTGAGGAAACTGTGATGGTATTTATAGATTTAGAGCTATGGCTTCAGCTGATTGCACGTTAGTGAATTGTTCTTCTGATCGCATTTCCACTAAAGAGTTTTTAGTAGCATATTTAGTAGATAAATTAGCAGACGGAGTTTGTAAATACTTACTAGTTATATTGGCGCAAAGTTTGAAACAGCTTATTACGAGTATTAAGGTATTAGTATGATACTACTTAACAATTTGCTAACTTTATAGTAGTTTACTAACTCATTCTTAATTTTAAACATTTTCTCACTAGTATCATACTAAAAGAATTTCCTTAATAAATTGCTCTAAAGCATTTAGTCTACTCCCATCTGGTTTCAGAAAGGGGTTTTAAGGTCAAACCAGCGAAATTTTTTGTATATGTACCTATGTCCCAACGCATTGTTGAACCTATACAAAGTTTTATATGCATTGAGAAATGTCAAAAAACTTAACAGCTTCCAATGAACAGCAAGCTAAATCATTAAAAACCAACAACAACCAAAAGGAATGCAAGCAGCCTGAACAAAATAAGCTCTTGGTTCAAAACACTTAATTTTGTTTTGAACACCAGCCTCTTTTCCTTTCATTTTTGAACCATTATCATAACCTTATACATACTCGTATACACTACTAAAATAGTAGCGTAGCAAGTTTTATCGTCGATATAGATTCCCTATCCTTTCTTTTGTTTTGAGTTTTTTTTACCATAAAACATAGACAAATAAAGAAAGTAATTAGATCAGTCAAAAAATCTCTTTTTAAACAATAACTGGCAAGAACAAAAAAATTGAGAAAAGGAGAAATTGAATAAAACAGATTCACTCATTAACGACAAACCTCAACATTAATCATCGCATCATCATCACTCAAGTATTTCCATATTTCATTTTCAACCCTTTGTCTCATTCTCGACACACGACAGTGATAAAATTTCACTCATAAACAGAGGCCAGTGCCAAACTAAAACATAGTACAAGAAACACTCAACCGGAAGAGTTTAAATTCCTAGACGCAACTTTTAATTCTGCGCACTGAGTATGAATTTTGTACCTCAGAATTTCTGTTTGAGTAACATTACTGACTTCGATTTCATATAGAAGAATTGGCATCGTGCTCATGTTATCAACTTGCAAACTGGTAACTGTCTGTATTTGCTGCTGAAATTCTGTTTTATGTTACACTGCATAGGGGAGGGATATCAAAATAAAATAAATGCCTTCACTCATACACGATACACGCGATATTGAGTGTGAAGAATAACGTAACAGTGGATTGATAAAGAGAAAAATAGCAAATATGTAGGTATCTGTTGTTAAGCGAACAAAATTGTGCACTTTGTAAAGATTTTGTGATGTAGTTTTTTTTACTGTGGGAATGGGGGTGTGTATAGGAAATTAAACATCGACTTATTTTTGGAAAAGTAGATATGTATCTATATATATATATATGTATTTCTGTCTTTAAATTCAGAATCAATCTATACTATTATATAAAAGCGAAACCATTTTAAAGATTGATACGCACGATCTCAGAAAGTAGTGAACCGATTTATTTGAAATAAATTTTATTATTTTCTATATTCTTATAAGAGTGTTTATGGCTATAATGTTTTTTCATTAATAATTTGCCAAACTTAAATATTATTGATTTTACATTTTTTGTCCATTTTTTTTCATTAGTTGACTTATACAACCACTCATATCTTAAAACCTACACAATAATCAACAAAGATTAGCATTGCTTCATAAAGTCAATATTGTTGCGCAAATTTTAAGCCCAAAATCACTTCTTAGTTAAACATACAACCTCAGAAATAAATAAAAACAAAATATAAAATTATAAACTTTTTGAATTCATTTTATCCAGGAATTAGATTTCATCACAATCGTGAGGTCGCTGCTTTGTTTCATTTCATTATCATTCCAACAATTTTAATTTTCTTTTCTTCCCGCTCCCATACTCTCTCTGACTCTCTTAATATCTGTTCCATTCAATAGTTACGTTATTTCTCTTACCTACCTCCCTACAATTTTTCTGTATTGTATAGTTTATCTAATTAATCGACACCAGCGTTGCCGCTGGGCTTCACGAAAGTGTAACACATTTTTTTAAAAAACGTAACAAAAGCGAAAAAAATGTAACAAATTGAAAAAAATTATTTAAATCAAAGAATGCTCTTGAACTCAATTTTTAATTTTTAATAGGAACATAAGTTTTCTTCATCACAGTTTTTAAATTCAGTACAAAACTATACATTAAATAATAAGTTAATAAATTATTATAAGTAAGACACATTTTAAGTTTTACATAGAACATGTTTAGGCAAATTAAGAGAATTGATCTTTTATTTGTTTTGCAAACACTATTGATTCAATGGTATTCAAGTGATACCTATTGGTTAAATCATTTTTTATCAAATTTAGCTCTGAAAAAATACGTTCTGCTGCCGCAGAACTGTGTGGTAAACTTAATATTTTATAAACAAATTCTGTTATATTTTCAAAAAGATTTTCTTCTTGAGCATTTTGCAAAGAGCCAACATGGAATGTGGAAACTGGAATACTTTGAGGAATGGATATCTAACCATGTTTATATGCTGGATCGAGAGATCGAGTTTGAATTTGAAGTGAAATATAGCAAGATTTCGACTAAACTGTAACTGAACGAGTTCGATCGAGTCGAATGAAGGTGATTTCAACTCAATTTAGGACGTAGATGTACAAATAGGTGGAAGTGTTGTTTAAGCGCACTTCACACTGATTAAAAAAATCATAAAGTAAATTTTTAAAGAAAAAAAAAGTTTGGAGAAAAAAGTGTAACAAAAAGAAAAAAAAAGTAACATAGTAACAAATACAAAAAAATTAAGAAAAGTGTAACACTTTTGTTACACTTGTAACATTGTGGCAACGTTGATCGACACACACACACATTTTTTTTGTTTCTCTTTTTACTTGCGATATAAGTAGGTAATAGGTACTAACTATAGAGCAAGTTCTGCATTTGGAAAAAAAATCGAACTCGAGATTTTGATCAAAGTTGACATTACGATGATAGCGAAGACGAATAAAGTGGGTCCGACGATTCCGTCTGTTTGTCTGTATGTCTGTATGTCTGTACCTCGATCTAGAGCCTAAGCCACTGGAGCTATTTTCTTTAAACTCGGTACTTAAGGGTCTTCGGTGATTCTCTAGAGGAGAAATTGAAATTTTTTTTTTAGCTCTAAAACTAACAGTACCATCCCATACACCCGTAATGCATAATCTTACTTATGTCGAAAATGGCTCTAACGATTTTGATAAAAAAAAAATAGGTGTGATATTATGGACACGGACTACATTTTGGTAAAAAAATGTTTGGGGGAAATGTTATTAACGGTACCTGTCATAAAACGGTTTTTTTGATTTACGAATTTCTCATCAACAGCTCTAACGATTTTAACCAAGGTTTTTATGCGTGAGCTTCTGTACACTCGAAAAAAGATAATCTAAAATTTTTTTCGAAAAAATAGTTTTTTGATTTTTATAAAACTAATATAATTTTTTTTTGAAAATTCAATATCTAGAAAACGAATACACGAATAAATTTTTAAATTACGTTATAAAATGTATTTTATTGAATACTAATAACTTGCATATCATTTTTGTTTATACAAATTTTAAGGACGATTTAGTACACAAAAAACATTATCAGTGCGTCTGTATGTCCGTACCTCTCTCTACAGCCTTACCCACTGGCCATATGTTCTTCAATCTCGGTAGTTAAGGGACTTCAGTGATTCCCTAGAGGAGAACTTGAAATTTTTTTTAGCTCCAAAACTAACGGTACCCCCCATACACCCGTAATGCATAATCTTATTTATCTCGAAACGGTTCTAACAATTTTGATAAAAAAAATTAGGTGTGATATCATGGACATTGGACATGGATTACATTTTGGTGAACAAAAATTTTGGGCAAAATGTTAATAACGGTACCTGTCATAGAACGGTTTTTTGAATTTTTGACTTTCTCATCAACAGCTCTAACGATTTTAACCAAAAATTTTCAGCAGGAGCCCCCTTAAGTTTAAAATAATATTGTATATAAAAATATTCGAAAAAAAAACTATTTCTAAAATTTATACTACCTAATACTTAAAATTTGGCATCCCAAATTTTGTTCCCGAAAATTTTTAAGGAAATTTGTCATATGAAAAATTACTTAAATATTAAAAAGATTAATCAGACGGCAATTCCATACATTTGAACATTTTTATCTCATTAAATCTATGTTTTATGTTTATAAAATGTATTTTAAATTCCAAAGTACTTTTACATAAGAGCAAGTTTGTGCGATCCAGTCGTGCATTTTATTTTTTAAGTTACTTGAATACAATCAATAGCATTTTGGGTGACAAAAATGGACATTCAATTGACTACAGTGCCGTGCACATGAACTATTCTATAAAAGCGAAACCATTTTAAAGTTTGGGTTGAATGATTTCAGAAAGTAGTCAACCCGTTTATTTGAAATAATTTTTATTATTTTCTATATTGTTATATTTATTATATGCACAAAAACATGAACAAGCTCTTTTTTTTCAAGTGTGAAAGAGAATCTAATTCGATACGGTATGTTATACATATAAACTAAAATTAATATTATTGTAGCAAATATGCTCAGTCCCATTGAGAAATGTTTTAATATGCTAATATTAATATTAAGAAAATATTCGTAGTTACAATTTGCGAAGCAACGCGAGTACGGGTCGGCTAGTTATATAATAAATACCAATATTGGAGTGCGCTATAAAAAGAAATGAAACTTAAAAACGATGGTAGGTAATGGTTATGAAGTAGTGGCTTTTTTAACGCTTGCCCAAGGCGCCTTTTGAGTTCAGCGCCCTGCGCATTTGCACAGCTTGCACGTATAGCTTGTCCGGCCCTGCCAACAACGTAAAGATCACCTCTTCTGTCTGCAATCATACTAAAGCTAAGTGTACACGATTGGTAGATCTTACAATATTGTCAGATCTGTCAGTGAAAAACATGCTTACAATGTCTTACAATCGTGTAGTCTTACAATTAATTGTCAGAAAATTTGTCTGACAATTAATTGTTAGATCATTGTCTGACAATTAATTGTAAGAAACCTGACAATCATGTGTACGCTAGCTGACAATCGTGTAATCTTCCAATTAATTGTCAGAAAATGTATCTGACAATTAATTGTAAGACGGTAAATTGTAAGGTATTTGATAATCGTGTACACACACAATTTATTGTCAGGCCTGCCAATTTTTATCGTTGTCTGACGTTTCTGACAATGAAGAAATTGTAAGATGTTCGTTTTTTAGCATCATACAATTTTTTCATTGTCAGAAAATTTGCAGCCAAGGTTTAATTGTCAGTTTGCATAACCAACAAAAACTGACAATTAATTGTGTGTGTACACGGTTGGTAGAAAATCTACCAATCTCTTACAATTAATTGGTAGGTATTAAGCCGGTTATCTGAAAATGAATTGTCAGCCAACTTCTGACAATTAATTGTAAGGGATTGGTAGATTTTCTACCAACCGTGTACACACACAACTTAATTGTCAGCTCATTGGTAGATAATTGTCAGACATTGTAAGGTCTTACAATATTGTAAGATCTACCAATCGTGTACACTTAGCTTAACACTACCATCCTAAGCTTGGACAATAGCACCATCTCTTGCAAATTTGACTTCATGTCCCTTGTTTGTCAGCCTTGCCATCGAAATAAAATTTGTCCGCAACTCTGAAACAACGTGTCTTTGAATACACTTAAACGTGAACTCTTATCACTTGCAACTGATATAAATATATTGTATGTACATATGTATGTACAACCCCTCTGCTTTTGATTTAAGATGCATTACTGCCAGTCAGTTTTGCTTTCGGCGATTTATTCAAGAATTCGAAAAGTCTTTCGTCATAACATAAATTCGACATATAAACCATTATCGAATATTGTTGTAAATTAGATATAATTAACTTAAACTTTTAGTCATAATTTTTATAAATTTTTTAGTAAACATTGTTTCTATATTCATCCTCAATAAAATATTCAAACTGAGTAGACTGTAATCAGAATATTCCTTTTCTGCGTAACTTATAATTTCAATAGGTTATGGGGCCAGAGTATCGTAAAGGACTATAATTATTTTAAAAAAAGAAATACTCCGAAGATTTGTTTTGTACAAATAAGTATTTTCTTTCTTCAATATAAAAATATTTTTTTTGTCTGCATTACAAATTGAAATATTTGAAAAAGGTTGCAAAATAAACTCAAGATGGGAAGCAATTTTTTGGCAACAATTGAGAAGCTTAAGGGGCGTGAAAACTATGCTACTGCTGTTGAGGGTATTGAAACAGATGTAGCAAAAAATTCAAAATCAAGGACCACAATAGTCCTTTGCATTGATCCATCGAATTACATTCATATTCAGGAAGGTAAAACGGCAAAAGAAGTTTGGGACAAGCTGCAAACAATTTTTGAAGATAAGGGTATAGATCACGTCGAATAAATTTAATACGTCAATTGAGTGGAACAAAACTAGAAGATTGTGAGTCTATGGATGCGCATGTTACAACAATTATTACTTCTGCTCAGCGATTAAATGCTATAGGTTTCAAAGTCGATGACAAATGGCTTGCTTGTTTCTTACTATGTGGTTTATCCGAAAAATTTGCAACAATGGTCATGGCAGTGGATAACATAGAGGTTAAACTTTCAAGTGATGCAATTAAAACAAAACTATTGCAAGAACTTCCACCTCAGAACAAAGACAGTGCATTTTTAATAATTCAAAGAATAAACCGAGAAAAGCTAGCATTCGTTGTTACTCGTGTAATAAGAAAAGTCACAAATCACCAGATTGTCCAGAAAAGAAGAAATTGAAAAATGATTTCAACAAGAAAAGTATTGATTCAGCCAATAATGTAAAAACATTGACTCTGGGGCAAAGCAACATCTCACAATGAACAATGAATGGATATTTGAAGCAGAACAATCACCAATATCTGAAATTCTAGCAGCAAATAATACAAAGATGAATGTTCAGTCGTGTGGTATTGTCAAGATGTATGCTGATGTTAATGGAACACAAAGACCGATTGAAGTTCACGATGTGCTATGCGTTCCAAATCTTAGGCTAACCTTTTGTCGGTAAGTCAGTTGACTAAGTATAATAACAAAGTGCAGTTTTTTGCAGATTGTTGCAAAATCAATGATAAAATCGGAAGATTGTTAGCATCTGCAAAAGTTGTTGGTGGTCTATATCGTTTAGAAGGTGCAAGATGCAAGAGTTTCACTGCAGTTGCCAGATGTGATAGCATTCAAACATGGCATCGGCGATTAGTTCATATCAACTTCAATGACTTAATAAAAATGAAAGCCGGAGCAGTCAATGGTGTTGCATTTAATGAAGACAAAAACGATGAAGTTTGTGTGACATGTTTACAGATTAACTAATCCAGATTTCCATTTAATCATGTTGGATCGAGAGCAAATTAGATTCTGGAAGATGTTCATGCAGACCAGTGGCGTAGATAGGGGGGGGATCAGGGGGATATATCCCCCCCCATTGGGATCGATAATTGTTCAACATAACCAGTCATGAACCAAATTAGTTAAAGAAACGCACTCTGAAATTTTTTTTACGTCTCACCAATTGATAATAGGTAAACGTGCATGAAAAAGCGCTTCCATCCAGCTATATATATTTTATTAAAGATATTAGCTACACTGCCGGTTTCTATTGTCTATATGTCTATTTTAATAACAGTGTGATAAGCTTTGGATGTTTACTTATTTGCAGGATCGTTTGAATGGTTTGGCCGCTCTAGCTATTCATCGCGAAATACCTATCAGACCAAAAACATAAATGTTAAAAAAAGAGCCAAGTTCTTCTATACAAAATCTTTGTGTAACAAGTCAGCCTTGAAAAGTACTAAGATCTAAAAGTGCGCCAAGTTCTTACTTCATGAATGTTTAATACCGAATATTTAAAGTAGAATAATATTGAAACAGCTACAATGTAATAGAGAAATTTTATTATTTAATGATTACTGACTAAAATTTGATGGGTTCACTTGTCAAGTTTTTAAAACCTTTCGAATTGGGACATAAAAAAAACTTGCCAAGTAAGTCCATCAAATTTTAGTCAGTAATCATTAAATAATAAAATTTCTTTATTACATTGTAGCTGTTTCAATATTATTCTACTTTAAATATTCGGTATTAAACCTTCATGAAGAACTTGGCGTACTTTTAGATCTCATTACTTTTCACGGCTGACTTGTTACACAAAGGTTTTTGTATAGAAGAACTTTCTTTTTTTATCATTTATGTTTTTGTCTGATCTCACTCCTTTTTGCAAAGATTTTAATATTTTGCCACGTCAAAATCTCGAAAGATATGGAAAGATAGAAGGGTGTACTCAACTTAGTTTAAAGCTTCCTATTTCTTTTGGTATATTTTCTTTTTGTTATTGGTTGTTTTGATTTGCGCTTCAATTATTTCTTCTTGTCCTGGCAAGATACCTAACACTAACATACCTACCTTAATTACGGCGATCGGAAGTGCTCCATATAAATTAAACATTTTCTCAGAAAGTGGGTGGATACCACGCCCCCTGAATGAAAAACCCCAATTTTTATGTTTGGTCCTTTATATGCAATTTGAGCCCTACCGTTCTACCAAATTTCATTGTTCTACTGCAACCGGAAATGCGCCATGTATAATTCACATCAGTTGTGGGGAAGTGGGCGGATACCACGCCCCTGAATGGAAAACTTCAAATTTTATATTTTTTTCCTTGCATGCAATTTAAGTCCTACCACTTTACCAAATTTCATCGTTTTACAGCAGTCGGAAGTGCTCCATTCAACCAACACCAATTCGGAGAAAGTGGGCGGATACCACGCCCCCTGAATAGAAAACCTCAAATTTTCGATTTTTTCCTCTACTTGCATGACAAGACCTACCATTGTGCAAAATTACAAGATTCTACGATGTCGGGAAGTGCTCCATACTTTTGATGATCTGTCAGTCAGTGTTCAGTGAGTCAGTCAGTTACGGTTTTTGTGATTTTTGAGATCTTATATCTCAGGAAAGGCTTATAATAGAAAACTGAAATTTGTTGGGGCGCCTGTGCTTGACTAGCTTAGCAATATTCGGAATTTCAAGTTTCTGACTTCATTGGTACTGAAGATAGGGAGGGGTCAAAAGTCGCCTGAGTTTGTTCCTGTAAAAAGGGTGTAGTGCCAGAACTTGGCTGGGCACTACCGTGCCCTTTGATAAAAGCAGACGAGGTTATAAGTGTTTTATCTAAAAAGAACAGAAAACTGGATTTTATTTTGTGATTTAGTGCCTTGCATAAGTATAATCGCACCTGTAAAAATGCGTTTTGTAGAAAATTAAAATGGGAATGACACTACTATTTTTTATTGAATGGCATCACTAATCAAGTAAATTGAGAAGAAAAAAAAGTTCCGTTAGTTTCTCTTCTGGTGGTTAAAAATTAAAACAGATTTTTTTGTATTGCAAAAGTATAACCGCTTTTTTATTTTTATCTGTTTTTTTTTTATTTTAAGTAAATATTTTCGGCTAAATTAGTAAAGGACATTGCTGCCCCTATTTTCGACCAATCTAAAATTGTTTTTGACATACTGTTGACAAGGTTATTTAATATGGAATCGTCTATACAGTTCCATTCTTCCACAATCGCCTGTCGCAGCTCAGCAACACTGTATAATTGCCTATTATGGGCATAAATTTTGAGGGGTCAAAATTTCCCAAAGATTTTCAATAGGGTTACAATCTGGAGAACGTGCCGGGAACACCATAAAATGTATGTTATTCGATTCGTACCATCCCAAACTTTGACGACTAATGTGAATTGGGGCATTATCATGCTGGAAGACATGCCGAACTCGACGAAATCGTCTTAAGTAGGGCACCAAATTATGCAGAAGCACCTGGGTGCAAGCTGAACTGTTCATCTTTGCAGAGGTGAAGGCAAGTGCAAACTTACCATGGTCGCAGAAGGCCCCCCAAACCTTACAACTGCCGCCGCCAAAGTTCCTCTTGAAAAAAAAACTTTTTTCCTTTCTCAGATCGTGCCAATATCCATTAAAACCACCTGACCCATCAAGATTAAACTTTTTTTCGCCACTGAAAATAATCTAAAAAAAAACCATTCATTAGATTATGCCATTTGGAATAACAAGAATTAAGTGTAAATTAATGGAATGTTTTTCCAATGGTTTTCCAATTCCGTTTCATGTTTTGCTGGGCAAATTCTTACTTTTTTTGTAGACTGTTGTTAAATATGGAGCTGGCATCATTTTGCACAAAACAATCTCTTTACTGCTTTTAAAGGCACGAAAAACCGTTGAAACCGAAATTCCTAAGCCCAATTCGCCACGTCTGGCAAAGAATGCGCCGAATTGGATGCAGAATTTATTAAACGCCTCTTATCTCGACGTGTCAGCTTCTGCAGATGCCCGGGTCTTATTTTGGTCTCATATGGATCTGTATATATGGATCTTGAAAGAAATTTCGGACGACACGATCGGATCTTTAAATTTTCCTACCAATAGCCCTTAAGCTTAGGCCAGTTAACCGAAAAGCTTGAATTTTGACTTTTTCCGTATCGCTTTAATGTTTACCACGCGGCATTGTTTCTTGTCATTTCGAAGCACATAACTAAATGAAGCTTTAGAACAGTGGCGAGGCGTCATATTGTTCAAGTCGTGCATGAACGACTAGCTTACAGGCGACATTATTTTAATTTCTATCTAATTAACCCACACCTCATACTTATACTGTTCGTTCATTCCTTATAGTTATATCTAATGTATACGTACATATTTTCCATTTTCCAACTCGCGCATTCCTTCTCTGAACTACCCAAACAAAACAAAACGAACTAGCTACCCGCCACTGTTTTGTTTTCACTCAACCGATCAGTATCTACCCAAGTCGTTCATACGATTTGGCAACGAAATGAACCCATAGAAAGCATACAAGAAAAAAAAAAACAATTCGCTCGTTGTAGGGAGCATTTCGTGCAAATCTGTTTTGAACGAGTAGAGCCTTTTTTTAATACATAGAATGGTGGAAATGAGGAAAACGGGTAGCTAGGGCGTAGGTAAGTAGTTTATTTATTTATTTAGGTACATATTCCAATATTTAATTTTTTTATTTTTTCGAATATGAGAAATGAGACGCGCGTCGTTCATAGGGACGGTTTCGTTCAAATCAGTTTTGAACGAGGAAAGCTTTTTTACTGTGGAATGAAGGAAATGAGGAAAACGGCTAGCTGGTACTTAATCAACACATACCTACCTATTTATTATTGACATAAAAATAAAAACATTATAATGTAGGTACGAGTACTTATATAAAAAAAAGACTTGTTTGACTTCTTGGCATTGCAAATAAGAATTTTGAAACTGAACGACTACATTTTTTAGGCACGCGTCGCCGCTGCTTTAGAAAGGTTTGCATTGTGCGGTTATACTTTTGCAATATATAAAAATCTGTTTTTAATTTTTAAACACCAGAAGAGAAAATAACGGAACTTTTTTTCTTCTCAATTTACTTGATTAGTGATGCCATTCAATAAAAAAAATAGTAAAGTGTCATTCCCATTTTAATTTTCTACAAAACGCATTTTTACAGGTGCGGTTATACTTATGCAAGGCACTGTATATCAATATTTATTCTAGTTCATATTCAAATAAACGCGTATAATATATTATCTTTAAGAAATAATTGTTTTATGGCATACATAATGAATTCAATGAAGTCTTATTTGCTTTTTTTTTTTAATTATTAAAACTTAAAAAAAAATGAGCGAACTAGATCTATCCCCCCCCATAGCGAAAAGATATCTACGCCACTGATGCAGACTTGGCAGGGCCGACACAAAACAGATCGATTGGTGGAAATCGATACTACTTTATTTTGGTTGATGACTTCAGCAGAATGACATTTATATATTTCCTAAAATCCAAAGATGAAGCTTTCGAAAAATTTTGTGAATACAAGACATTTGTAGAAAAAATAACTGGCAAACAATTAAAAAAATTTCGATCAGACAACAGCTCAGAATTTTGCAACAACAGATTCGACAAATTATTTCGAACTTGTGGTATTGAAAGGCAAACATTGAACCCCATATACCTACACCACAACAGAATGGATTAGCCGAAAGGACCATACGAACATTTACAGAGAGAGCTTTATGTAAGATCACTGATGCGAACTTGGATAAGAAATATTGGGCTGAAGCAATAGCAACTGCAACATACATCAAGAATAATTGTTCTTCTCACGTATTAGGCAGTGACGTTTATTCGAAGGTACGCAGGTGTTCACCGCACACCCTACCAAAATAATCACATAAGTCACATTCCATATTTCATGTTCTCCATGTTCTCCTTATTCAAGCGCACCACGGCAATTCATTCAAATGCAATGGATGAATAATACATTTTCAAGCAAAATAACAAAAATAGTACTCTAGGGTGTTCTCCTGATGTAAACGCACCGACCGACCTCCGAAACCAATGTAAAACACATCCCCATCCACACAAAAAAATGCAAAGAAGAGACAAAATGTGTATATATAAATCCAAAATTCCAAATTCTTGGTGTTCACCTTCATCGAGCGCACCACGATCCTTCATCCGAATGGACAGAGTATTCATTCTCACGCTACAATGTTCTCTCCATGTCAACGCACCGACGAAAGGCAAGGGCAACGCGACGTAAAGCAAAT
Source organism: Philhelius festivus (assembly GCA_963931855.1). NCBI lineage: Eukaryota > Metazoa > Arthropoda > Insecta > Diptera > Syrphidae > Philhelius > Philhelius festivus. The sequence goes on along the minus strand of CAWVOZ010000103.1, from coordinate 1,663 downwards.
CAACATACAGAAACAACTCAAACATCAAACTACAGAAAAGAAGACAAATTGGTTTAGTGTATGGTGTTGGTGTTCAACTTCATTGAGCGTACCATCCTCAATTCGGCATCGAGAGAGACAGTGAACTCTGATATGATTCATTTTCATTATGGAGTGCGAATTCATTGTATACCAGTTGTTGTTGTACACAAGGTCAGAACAACACACAAGCAGGGTTCGGATTTCATAAATCACAGATCGCAGTAAATTGGCAAAGAGATCGCGGTGCGAACCAAAATTTTCGCTGTAGAAATACATAATTTTTTGATTAGGTAACAACAAATTATAAACAAAGGAACCAAAGTTAAATCACATTTAAATCATCGTTGATTGTTAAAACAACATAAGTGATGTTTTAATTTTTTACGGAAGAAAAAAAGAACATATTAAAAAATCCTAAAAAAGTCGAAACACTCTTATAAGATTTTTGGGTTAAAAAATGACAATGACTACAAGGCCAAAAATGTAGGATTTTTTGAATCTCCTGTAAAAAAAATTAAATTTCAGTTATGTTGTATTAACAATCAGCGATTCATTTACATAGTATTTGTGAACAAATATACTCTTACTCGATAATGAAAATGTATAGTTTTAGCAAATATATAAAGCTAGGTAATCAAAATGAATTTACCATCTACAACTTTGTACTTTTTGAAACAAGAACAAATTAAAGAATAGTAGAACTAAAAACGTATATAGCTGACAAGACTTGCACTGACGAGACAATAATCTTTTTGAATTTTGACATTTTGTTATGAGCACATTTATTTCTATGACCAGTGCTGCTATTCAAACAAAATCTGAAGAATCGCAGTAGATTGTAGCAAAAGCGCAGTGGTGCAGTAGATTTAAAAAATAAGAAAAAAGTGCATCAGATCTAGTGCTTTCGCAGTAAAGTCAGAACGCTGCACAGAAGGCGAAGAGTTAGAGAGTTTTTGTTTACTTTACAGTGTCTCGCTCTCATTTCTCATGTCATAATATCATAATAATCAGGCATGGGAAATTCGATACAGTTGTATCGAATTCGACTAAAAATCTGTGTGGTTTAAATGTTTATTTTCTTGTTTTTTTTTTCGTTTTAATTATTTTTAGTTATTTTAGTTTTAGTTATTTGTTTATTTTTTGTGTTATATTTTTCATAATAAACGAAAACAAATGTATTTATGAATTTTTGAATATTACAACAACAACTTGAATGAACTACCACCAAGTGGGTTCTTATTTGGCTGGAGTTATAGCTATTTCACGGTTGCCAAGCCGATCATCAGACTCCTTTTTATTAGTGCTTAGCCTTTATACTATCAAGTTTAATCGAAAAACTTTTTGCCTTGACTGAGATTTGAACCCAGACCTAGCGTCCTCAGAAGCCAATGCCCTACGCATCACGCTACCGAGACCACATGATCAGGTACATCCCAATTTAGGTTTTATCGTTTATCAATTATCACTTGAGGACTAGCGTTTTTATTAGTCATTCAAGTTTTGTTGTTGTAAATTCGGTTTCTTTCTATTTCTCCGAACTCTGTTTATAAGCCAACAATTCGTTGTATATTACAAGGAGGGAGATTTTAATGAAAGATTTGACTCTGGTCAAGTTTTAAATCTATTGAAGGGGTTTTTGTAT
>CAWVOZ010000102.1:0-33468 GCA_963931855.1 Philhelius festivus | reverse complement strand
GATTTGGAAATTTGATGGACAAAAGATTGATTATGGTTTGAGCTGTGTGGCATGGACCGCCATCTTGCATGAACAAGAGGTCGTCTAAATCCATGTCTTTAATTTCTTTGAAAAAATAGTCGGTAAAACGTGGATCTGTAAGGCCCACCGTTGACCGAAACCTTGTTCCCAGCCTCATTTTTTAAGAAAAAATGTCCATTGATGCCACCGCATCATCCACAATTTGCACCAAACTGCCGCTCTCTGTGAATGCATTGACTTCTGGAAAATAACGTACGGATTTCCCGAGCCCCAGATGCGGCAATTTTGTTTGTAAACGTAGAAGCCGATATGAAAATAAGCCTCATCAGAAAAGGTGATTTTTCGCTCAAAATCCTTGTCCAATTCAAGCTGCCCTAAAGCCCTAACGGTGAAGTGATAACGAAGGGGATGGTCGTGCGCCTTTAATTGCTAAGTCAATTGGACCTTGTAAGCGAATAATTCGAGATGTTTGTGCAGAATTCTCCTCAATCTAGTGCGTGAAATGTTGAGCTTTTGAGGTCGGTGATGAGTTAATGTCTGTGAATTGGGTCTGACACTCTCGGCTACAGCAGCCACGTTCTCATCTGTGCGCACCGTACGACGACGGGGACCATGAGTGTTGTCCACTAGCATAGCAGTCTCAAAACCTTTTTGCACAACTTTGCGTACAGCAGGCGCGGTGGGTGAGTCATTTCGGCCAAAACTCCTTTTCAAAAAACACACTGTTTTGGCTTTACAGCGCTCACTTAGGAAATAAGTTTTCAATATTTCCCACCGTTGGCATTGTTTAAAAGTAAAGCAATTCAGAACATAGTTCAAACGCAACAGCCTTCGAACCTTTATGGTACAATCCAGTTCTTAGTCTCTAGAAGATCTAACCAAATTATAGTTCTCCGTTTTTTATGTCTAACATCAGAGTGACAGTTATTGGTCAAAGAAATCATTATTCAGTCAAGAGGCTGCTTTTGAAAATTCAATGCAGTTCCAGTTCTTTGTTCGTTTCGAAGGCTAACGAAGAAGAATCTGATTTTTAATCTTCACTGTTTCTCTTGTATGTTCAGACATACCAACACACAAGTTCGTAAGCCCTTCATTTTAAAATTAACATTGTCATCGGGCCTTCCTCTTTTTTTATGTGACAGAATGTACCTTAGCCACGGTACCACTTAATTGAGTTCCATAATTGACAAACAAAAGAAAAACCCCAAAACGTAGCTCGCATGCAATCCACATTAAGTATACATCACAAAGAAATTCTTTGGAAATTTTTAAAAGATTGATTCATTCATAAGATTTATGAAAGGCTCCTTTTCATCCACGCATTCAACCATCACTGTCAGTTAAAAAAAAATCAAAAATATTCAACACCCGGAAGATTGACTGTGATGATAAGAGTGTGTCAACCGATCCATCGTATCGAGGCGGCGGCGTTTTTGACGGATATCACGAGGGTAACCAACCAAATTCAACACACACGAAAAGTCCCAGATCCACCAAACAGAACATATCAATCTGGCTCTCCACAAAAAAGATACAAATAATAAAAATGGATTTTCTACCTTCGAAGTCCATTTAGAATCAAAAACATCTTTTCCGTGGTGCTGTGTTTTTTTTATTTTTTAAAATTTTTGTTTTTGAAAGAAAAAAAGAGATTCCATGACAAAGATTGACAGAACGTGAATTATTAACATCGCATCGAAAAATGTTTTTTGATCTTGATCTCAGGTAAACAAAAAAAGAGCCCGAGCTAATGAAAGAACCAAAAAAAAAAAAAACATATCAATTCCCCATCGATACTTACAATACTTATATTAAAATAACTTCATAAATTAATTTGTTTAAAGTAATTTAATGCTAAATGAAAACATTAGTTGTTTAATTAATTTCCTTTCATTTAACGAAGACTATATCTGAAACTAAAGATGTTTATGTAAATAATTGGAGAGTCTGTAACATCATCAAGACAAAATGCTTTTTTTTTCTCTTCACCCACGAGACGCAGAAGAGGTCATTAATTTATTATTTTTAAGAACATGAAAAAAAACTAGAAGTTTCAGTGTCAGCTTAGGTCAATTAATCAGTCATAGAAATCTTACTTTTCCCTCGGGTTGCATTTTAATCGTTGGCAGTAAGTTCGAAACTGGAAAAACAGCCGTTACTCACACGAAAAATCCTCTGATTTATCTCGGATTACAAGAGGACTCATCCTACAATCCAAACAGAGATGTGCGATGGGCATAGATACTGTCAATAGGTTATCCCATCCCACTAACTGAATTGGACATGCCGTAGAGGTATCCGATCGGTTGAACAAATTTGAATGGACTAATACAAAATACATATACATAGACTTTTATCTGTGAAGAAAGGTAGGAGCATCTGATTGGAGATTTCTCAAAGAAATATCATAAATTATTATGTTATATGAAATTTTATTTTAAAAAAAAAGAAGAAACTTGAGGCACAACAGCTCGTAGAGTCTCTAAAACTAAGTGACTTATGTATCTTAACTTTTCCTGTTTGCGTGTTATCGGTAAGATTGCAGGTGGCTTACAATTTTCTGCCGAGTCTGAACGGGAAAGATGAGAAGAGCTTCTCATGTTAAGTTATACTTCCTGCGAACAGACACAATGCTATGTGATTTCTCAAAACAAATATGAACTTATCCAACAACAAAAATTATAAGTCGTTGTAGCGGATTCGTAAAAATAGATTTTATGTATAATATTTTTAAAAATACTAACCCCTCTTTGAGATATCAAATTTTCCAACAAAAAAAAAAACAACGGATTTTCTTTTCAAAAATCCAAAAACTCTTTTTTTTAAGTTTTGAATGACAATGTTTTTCAAACTTTTTAGAACTTCTCTATAAAACATTTCATTAAAATCTGTTATGGCGATAATGAGAAATTCAAAATTAAAAAAAAAAATAAAATGCACGACTGGGTCGCACGAACTTGGTCCTAGGAACTTGGGACTAGGAATTTTAAAAACGGGTGTTATTATAGAAAACTGTTGATAAGGGTAAAATTAATTTTTTGAATTCATTCAGTAGTAAGAGATAAAAACAGAATGCTATGCAAATATGAATTTATGCAAGAACAAAAATCATAATTCGCTGTAGCGGATTCGTAAAAAATAAAATGCGCAAACTTTCTCTTTTGTAAAATAACTTTGGAATTTAAAATACATTTTATAAATTTTATAAATATAAAACATGGAGTTAATGAAATAAAAATGTTCAAATGGATTTGCCGTCTGATCTCCGGAAAAGTATGAATTTACGCAAATAAAGTTTAAAAATCGTTTTATGAAAGTAATTTTTTATATAACAAATTTCTTTCAATTTTTTCTAGAACAAACTTTGGGATGCCAATTTTAAGTGCTTAGTAATATTGATTTTAGGAAATAATTTCAAAAAATAATTGTTCACACGTTTTCAAGACATTGATTTTTCAAAAAATAAATTGGAATTTTTTTTTCAAAAAACAAAAAAAAATATTTGTTCGAATATTTTTATATATAATATTATTTCAAACTTAAGGGGGCTCCTGGTGAAAATTTTTGGTTAAAATCGTTAGAGCCGTTAATGAGGAAGCCGAAAATAAAAAAAAAAAAACGGTTTCATGACAGGTACTATTAATAAAATTTTGCCCCAAATTTTTTTTTACCAAAATGTAGTCCATGTTCATAATATTTAACTCAATTTTTTTTTATCAAAATCGTTAGAGCCATTTTCGAGATGAATAAGATTTTGATTTTGATTTTTTTTTATCAAAATCGTTAGAGCCATTTCTGAGATGAATAAGATTTTGAAATACGGGTGTAGCGGGGCTACCGTTAATTTCGGAGCTAAGAAAAAACTTTCAATTTCCCTCAAGGGAATCACCGAAGACCCTTAACTACTGGGATTGAAGAACATAGGTCTAGTGGTTTAGCCTGTAGGGAGAGGTACAGACATACAGACACACTGAAACATGTTTTTTGTGTACTAAATTTTCCTCAAAATTTTTATAAACAAAATTGATTTGTTAATATTCAATAAAATACGTTTTATAACGTAATTTAAAAATTTATTTGTGTATCCGTTTTCAAGATATTGAATTTTCAAAAAAAAAATTGTATTATTTTTTTAAAAATCCAAAAACTATTTTTTTCAAAAAAAATTAAAGTTTATATTTTTTAAAATGCAAAGCAGCTCCTGCATGAAAATTTTAGTTAAGATCGCTAGAGCCGTTGATGAGAAATTCGAAAATCAAAAAAACCGTTCTACGACAGGTACCGTTAATAACGTTTCCCTCCAAAATTTGTTTCTACCAAAATGAAGTCCATACCTATTTTTTTTTTCATAAAAATCGTTAGAACCATTTTCGAGATATGTATGGGGGTACCGTTAGTTTTGGAGCTAAACAAAAATTTCAAATTCTCCTCTAGGGAATCACCGAAGACCTTTAAGTACCGAGTTTGAAGAAAATAGGTCCAGTGGTTTAGGCTCTAGATCGAGGTACAGACATACCGATATACAGACATACAGACAGACAGACGGAATTGTTGAACCCACTTTATTTGTCTTCGCTGTCATCGTAATGTCAACTTTGACCAAAATCTCGAGTTCGATTTTTTTTTCCAAATGCAGAACTTGCCCTTTAGTACCTACATATATCGCAAGTAAAAATAGATTTAATGTACAAAATTTTTAAAACATTCTTAAGAAAATAAATTGGTACGCCAAATTTAATTCTTTATTATTGTACGAATGAAAATTAAATCTCCAAAAAAATATTAGGCCGTTTTTGAAATATCGAATTTTTCAAAAAAGAAAATGATTTTTTTTTTCAAAAATTAAAAAAAGATTTTTGTTTTAAGTTTTGAAATGCAATGTTTTTTAAACTTTTTAGAAGCATCTCTGTAAAAAAAATTCATTTAAATCCGTTATGTGGATAATGAGAAATTCAAAATTCGAAAAAATGGTTCTATGGTAGGTACAAGCTGTAATATCTTAATTTCAAATTTGTTTTTATTAAATTAAAGATCGTAAGAATTAGTTGCAAGAAAACATTTTTTATCAAAATTCTAGGTGCCGTTTTTGAGAAAAATGGGATTTTCGAAAACCATTTTTTAGCATTTGTATGAGTGGTACCGTTATTCTTAGGTACCTAAAATAAATTTTTACTTGCGAGTTATAGGTACTATAAGGCAAGTTATGCATTCGTAAAAAAAATCGAACTCGAGATTTCGATCAAAGTTGACATTATGATGATAGCGAAGACTAAAAAAGTGGGTCTCGCAATTCTGTCTGTCTGTTCGACTACAGGCTAAACGGCTGGGCCGATGTTCTTTAAACTTGGTAGATATCATTTTTAATTTTTTCCCCTAACACATTTTTTTCTTTTTTTTTTAACACCAAAAATAACGGGTACCTGCCATACGAATTTTTTTCGAAATTTTATAAACATTTTTTTTTTTCTCAAAAACTGTTCGACAGATTTTAAAAATAAAAATACAGAAAAATTTCATTTAATTAAAACTAGGTAAATTCCGAAAAATTGTTATTGAGGGTACCCCCATGAAACCTTTTTTTGTTTTTATTTTCTCAAAAACTGTTCAACCGATTTTGATCATTTTTTTTTTTGCTAAAGCTCTCGAAGAACATAAGTAGAATTCCGCACTCAAATTTTCAGAAATTTTTTTTTTTGATTTTTAAAAAAATTTAAAAAAATTTTTTTTTTTCAAAACTCAATATTTCAAAAACCCCATGCTTAGTTTTTTTAAACTTGATAAATAAAAGTTTCTCAGTATAATCTACAAAATGTGAGAACAAAATTTCTATTTTACCTAAAAATAAAGGTACCTACCATACAAATGCTAAAAAATTAAAAAAAAATGGTTTTCAAAAATCGTATTTTTCTCGAAAACGGCACCTAGAATTTTGATACATTTTTTTTCTTTCAATTAATTTTTACGATCTTTTATTTTATAAAAAAAATTCGAAATTAAGATATTACAGCTTGTACCTACCATAGAACCATTTTTTCGAATTTTGAATTTCTCATTATCCACATAACGGATTTTAATGAAAATTTTTATAGAGAAGCTTCTTAAAAGTCTAAAACACATTGCATTTCAAAACTTTAAAATATGTAAATATTTTTTAATTTTTGAAAAAAAAAAAATCTATTTTTTTCTTTTTTTTGAAAATTCGATATCTTCGAAACGGGTCAATATTTCATTTCGTAAGTTTAATTTTTATTATTCGAACAATAATAAAAACTTTAAATTGGCGTACCAAAATTTTTTCTTAAAAAGCTTTTAATAAGCTTGTACATATTTAAGTTTTTTTTTTAAGAAACCACTACAACGACTTATAATTTTTGTTCTTGCATAAATTCATATTTGCATAGCATTCTGTTTTCGTCTCTTACTATTAAAAGAATTTAAAAAATTAATTTTATCCTTATGAACAGTTTTCTCTAATAACATTCGTTTTTAAAATTCCTAGTCGATTACATAGGAGCAAATTTGTGCGACCCAGTCGTGCATTTTATTTCTATTGCATTTGTTTAAATGTATTACGAAACTTTTATTTATCAAGTTTAAAAAAATCGATCATGGGATTTTCGAAATATTGAGTTTTGAAAAGAAATGAAAATGTTTTTTTCAAAATACAAAAAGATTTGTTTTGAAAATTTGAATACATACACAATAATATTCAAACTTTTAGGGAGCTTTACCATAAAAAATGATCAAAATCGGTTGTACCGAAAAAAAAATGGTTCTAGAGAGGGTCCTATTAGTATCCATTTTTCGTAATTTATTTTTCAACCATAACTTACCAAATGAAATTTTTTCAATTTTTTTTTTTGAAAAAATCTGTGGAAGAGAAAAAAAAATATTTATAAAATAAAAAAAAAAAAATCGTATGGCAGGTACCCTTATTTTTAGTCTCGAAAATAAAACGTGGGGAGGGAAATTTAAAAACTATATCTACCAAGTTTTACGAAAGTCGGCCCAGTCGCCTAGGCTGAACTTGAAGAGGCCGCCAGAATTGCGAAATTCACTTTTTTGTCTTCGCTATCATCTTTGTATGAACTTTTATCAAAATCTCGAGTTTGATTTTTTTTGTACCTATAAGAGTCGAATGTAAAAATAATGAAAGTTTTAAAGTATTAAAATTTCGTACAAGGTATTGTTGGACTATTGATCAAACTTCGACAAGAGAGTAAGAATGCAAAATAACGGTTAACGTGGACATCTTACAGATCTCACCGATTACTTCCAGGCCTAACCACACTAACGGATCAAATAGAGCGTTGACCACCACCGCCCTGAGGTATTTGGCACCACCACAGTGGCAATTCTGTGAACATGTTTAAGCATGTCCACACCAGTGGCGTAGCGTGCCATCTCGGCGCCCGGGGCGGGAGACCCATTTTGCCGCCCCCATTCAATACTAAATTAAAATTAAATTTCGAGTTTCGAGACATCATTTCACAGGCAATGAGGTATCTTTTATTGAAGTTAAAATAGGATCAGCGGTTTCATAAACGGATTCTACGGGCCTTACGAATGAGGATCGTGAGACAAAGCTGCATCTGCGGATTCATCGCCATGCATGCGTTTTTTCTTGCGATTTCTTCTCGTTTTGAGTTCGATTCCAAGTTTTTCACAGAGAGTCTTAGAAAAGTCGATTGCGGCTTAGACAAACCGGTCTCTGCTCTCCATTAAGAAAGCTTTTAAAGCGCAGAGTTTCTGAGCACACTTATCCACACTCAGTCCACTTTGCAGCAGGTAAATCTGTACTTCATCTTTTTCAGGTAGCTCTGCAGCTCAAAAGCCAAGAAAAGTGAGGAAGTTGAATGACTGCATGTCTGTCAGAAGAAGTCTGGCTCCCGATCCGTCAATTCATCCAGTACCTCAAGAACTTGCACAAACTTATTCTTAAGCGTCTTTACAGCTTCATATCTTTGGCAAGACGAGGTTCACTTCTTCTGCAGGCTTGTGGCTAGATGCTTGAGGTACTTCTGCTGAGTCGACTTCGTCTTGAACCTGCTCTGTGGTGGGAACAGAACGACTTCCAACTTCGACGGCAGGCACGTCTTCTTCTTCTGCCTGTAAAATAAGTCATGCATTCCCATGAATATTGGCCGGAGGACAATTCTAGGCCACTCACGATTGTAGATGGAGGAATCATACTTACATTGGAATCACTTCCGCTGCTGCTGGATGCCACCGAAGACGTTAACGTAGCTTTCGAACCAGAACTAGAACTGAAATATTTCAGTAATGCACCTAGAGACTTCTTCGCATCTGCTTCTTTCTTAGCCTTTTTCTTGTGGTATTCCGCACCGCTTGCTTCAACACTTTTCATTTCCAAAATCTAGTTCAAAGGTTGAGTGAAGTACTAAGTGTTTAGTTTTAGAAGATTAAACAGTATTTAAACTATAAACAACACAATCGAAATAACCTTCTGTGATGCGGGAGGGAGCAAAAACATTGAGCTGGCTGAGACTAGAATAACGTTTCCGTCGAATCCTAGTTATCTTATCATATCTCGCATATGCATATCATATGTTTCGGAACGCTCCCTTTCAGTTTCGAGCGAGTTTCGGAACGTTTTGTTTTTAGTTTCGCGCGACAATACGGAATGCACTCTTATGGCCCTACTCACCGTTTACGAATTCACGGAAATCAGCCGAGAGCGGTCAACGACGAACCACTGATAGGGTGGCAAATTTCAAATTTACATCATTGCTGTTTGTTGACTTGTCAAACGATTTGTCATGAAACATATGATTTCTACTCTACCCGCATCACCGGGGACATTTTGCCGCCCCCCTAGGCCTGCCGCCCGGGGCGGACCGCACCCCCCCACCCCCCCAACGCTACGCCACTGGTCCACACCAGTTGCTCAGGAGCGAGGCTAATCTAACGCCTCTTGCATCCAAGAAGATCTTGGACACCAATTGTTCCCGCGATTTGGGCAACCACCACGATACTTCCACAAGGTCGCCTACCTCATAGATAGTCTGAAGCAGAAGGGCCAAATGCCGAATCCGTGTCCGGAAAACTCGGTCAGCAAATTTTACCACATTATCAGTCGTCTCGCTTCCAAAAAGGATACGACTAAAATCCCCAGCACCATCTCCATCTATGCACACAACACCCATCGCAATGAGATCTCTGAAATGAGCATATCGCGGACACTCAGTAAACACATGCCTTTCGTCCTCTCTCGGAGCTCAAAATGCACACTCCACGGAATCTTCCAAGGACCTTTCATGCAAGAACGCATTCAAGGAGCAATGACCAGTCAAAAGAAAGCCCATAAAGAACGAGAAGTCCAGACATTCCCGCTCGCATGCCCCTACCACCTGGAGAAGAAACCTGAATGTAGTTTTGCCCTTATCACTGTCAGTTCAGCGAGACTACTATCTTAAAAACAAAACATCTCTTAACAAAACCTTTCAACCTTTGCCAAAACGTGTAGAGGAAACTTTTCCGGCTTTTATCATCTTAATAAGTAGACTAAGCATACCTACATAGAATTATGAATAAAGTTAATTTCAAGCCCACGGGTTATAGTTTTTAGTGATTGTATAAATCTTCGAAAATACCAAACTGAAACCAAAACAGCATAGACAAGTTTAATGTGCTCCAGTTGTTTACCAATATTTAAGAAATTAAAACAACAATCTATAAAGCTTCATGTTTTAAATATATACAAAATAAAAAATAAAAATCAAGTTTTATCAAAAAGTTACCCATAAGTCTTAAGTTTATAGCAAAACCTTTGTTTTTTTTTCTATATGTATATAATTTGTCCTTACGATAAGATATGATTTGAACTTGTTAAGCTTATCTTTAATTACATGCTAAATCTACGATTCGGAGAATATAAATGATTCTTATTTAAATGTTTAATTAATTAAAATCAATCCCTTAAAAGAAAGAGTTATTACCAAATTGAAAGCAAAAGCCTGGTATTATTCTGAATACTGGTGTTGCTTATGCTTATATCACTTTATCTTTACCCTCTTAACTCTGAAACAGTTTCATGGCCCTCTCACTTAAGAGGCTTATATTGATTGATATTCATTACAAAATTATACATATCCGCTTAAAAAATTTATTTCTTTAAAAATCAATTTGAAGTATCTTTTAAAATATTATTGTCAAGAAGTCACCCGAGTGTGTAAATATTGTAATAAAAACAACTCAATTTGATTTTATTAAGACACCAGTTTGATTTGAACCATGAAATATCAATTTGGGGTCATAATCCACTTAAAATGAAGATGAAGTTATAGCAGTAGGTCTCAATTTCATTGGGCCTCTTCAAAATGTCATTATACCTGATCACGTTCATCGCAAAATAATTTATTGTAGTAGAATTTACTGAATTTTAATTGTTTAGTTTTTTTTTTGTGAACACTTAAGGCCTCGTATTTACAAGGGATAGAAGATTTATTTTCTATTCGGTTGAGTGATGGGGATCTAGAGATTTTCCAAATTAATGAATTTTCTGTTCCATAAGGCCATTATAAATCACAGTGTTGACATTTCTGGGCAAACTAGTCAAGATTTTCTTGGATGATGCAGTTCCCTTGACTGCATCACATTGCAGTTAAGGATAAATCAAAAATTTCGAATAATAAATAAATAAAAGTAGACATTTTTTAAATTTGTATTTATTAAACGAAAAACGAATGAAGAAAACTTATTTTAGATTTCTATATCTAGAGATTAAAGTGTCACCTAATTTTCTTTAAAATGTTTTTTTTTTTTGATGTGTAAACATCTTTCCCGGCGGTAGAGTGAATCCAAAACGTGGGTAAAACTTGTAACCCGTTACGGTTACACGTTACGGTTACACGTTCTGTGTAGCAACCTACCTTACCGACGATTGCATTTAACACCATGTTTACATTGGCCGTGTTTTATTGGTTAGTGAATACACTACATATCAAAATTTAACATTGAAAACAACAACAAACGATTAGTGAATAAAAATAAGCTAGTAATTGAAATGGAAAATTTAGTGAAGATAGAGTTTCGGATGTTGAAATGTAGGAGGTGTTTAGGTGGTGTCCGAAAAAGTATATGTGGCATACTTGAGGGTATGTTCGTTGGTATTTATTTTGTTATACTTTGCCGTTACTAATCCAAAGTGTGATCGCTCCGAAATTTACAGAACAAATATTTTTTCAAATGCAAAGCTTTAATTCATACCATAATTCCGGCTTTACACTACTGCCATTAATTTTGTCATAAAATATTGAATCAATTTACGCGAAGGCGATTGGTTTCGATTGATATATTTTATCAGTTCACTGGCATTTGTTCAAAAATGTCATGTAATTGCGGCATTATGTTGAATTTATATAACAACTGAAAAAATTGCACATTTTAGTTGAATTAATACGATATTAAGGCTGTTTTAGTATGGAGCTAGGTTAAGACAACGATTTTGCAAAATTTTAATCAGACACAGCATCATACTTTCTCTACACTTTTATTGAAGTTAAACTCTCAGAATAGGTACCTATTTTATTTTGTTAGTATCGTTCTAACTTCATATTGTAAGACAATTTCATACACTTTAACATTAATGTAAATATATTATTTTGTATTTCTTAGTAATATCTTTCATTCAAGTATTGACTACATATATTATTAATAAAGTTTTTGCTGAAAGAAGAAGTCATTGATTTTTAATTAATTTAGAAATATTGCATAAAATAATTCAATATACTTTTCTTGTGTTCAAATCAATTTGAGGTTTTTTTTAAATAATCTCTCATAATATGACTCTTTAACATTTAAAACCGTCAAAATAGGTCTGTTTTCTTAGTTTTTTGCACGAACTCCATTGTTTTAAGGTTGCTCAGAATCAATTTATTAAAAGAAATTGCCTTAGGCTAGGCGGTTTCTTAACAGTTTGGTTCAAGAAACTAAAAAGTTTGTGTTTTGACACAAACAAAACGATTGCCTAAAATGAGTTCGCTATTTTGTGTAACATATAATTATATGCACCTGCGCGGACATTCAACCAAATTGGTCATCTGTTTTCTGTAAGTATCCAAACAGTTGTGCAACTAAAAATTGAATGTGCGCTCCTAGCCTTAGGATGATATTAGTTAAAAAATATTTAAAGTTAGAAAACTACTTTAAAGTTAGGAAATATATAAGAAGTATAATACTACTACCTTAATAAGAGGCTGTTTAAAATTTTGCGCCAATATTATTTTATTGAGTACAATGCTTTTTTTCTCCAATACTCCAATACATATATGTGAGAACATTTTGAGTAGATTGTAGAAAAAATATATATTTTCGCACTTTTGTAAGTCTTAAATCAAATTTAACAGTGAGAAAAACTCTAAATCAACTCGATCTGCATTTTCATGAATTTTTCAACTCCACCTTAAGACGAGATACAGATCTTTGGAACACATCCGTGTAAGTTAATTCAACAAGTAGGAAGGAAGAGTGAGTTAAAGAGTGAATAAAGCGTTTTTTTGGTGCTTGTATTACTGCGCTAGATATAGATTAACAATAAAACGCGCCTATTGGAAACTTTGAGTACTGCAATCTCGATTTTATTACTTTCCATTGGTGGCTAGAACTAAATTCAATCCATTAACGAAAGATTTCATAGTGTGTTCATTCAATGTTTTTTAAACAAATCCAGTTAACTTTAGTGATGGACAATTAAATTTTATTTTATGCTCCCAAAAATGTATTTTCAGAATTGACATTAAATAAAATGTATACGATTGGGTCGCACGAACTTGCTCTTATGTATTTGCAAAATCGTCGTTTTAACCAAGTTTCATTGTAAAACAGCTTTAATATCGTACTTATTCGACTAAAATTTTGCATCTTTGTCTTTCTAGAAAAAATTTGGAATTTTGTTTCTAAATACAAAAAAAAATAATACTCAAACTTTTGAGGAGCTTTAGCATAAAAAAAACGATCAAATTCGGTTGTACCGTTTACGAAAAAATCAAAAACTTAAAAAAATGTTCCAAAAACCATTTAAAATGTTGTTCAGGGCAATCAGTTGACATCTACAACGAATTATTCTCGATACGTCAAAATTTAATTTGTCCTCTATATCTGTCATATACCATATATCTAATTATTTTAATTATCGAATTAAATATTCTTTATTATATCAAAGTATACTTTTGGCATTCACTATATCAAAATATAGATCGTTCTCCATCTGTCAAGCCATGAACTGGATGATGACTACGACTTCAATGGATTAAAAAAATTAGTTTTTGCCACTTATAATTCCATTACAAGGTGGGAATGATGTCAATTGGTTTGTAAATCTCTGACAGAGGGAGAAAGATAAAGTACAGAAACCTAAAACAAAAAGTTAAGGGATTGGTTTGATTTTGATAAGGTGAACGCTCCATCTAGCGGTTTTTTCAAAAAAAAGTTTTGACATTTTCGCAGCATGACAAGTATATTTGTTGGCGGCGTTAAGCCAGATATACATTGTTCAAATGCATGAAAATCACGTACAAGTCTATTATTTCAGTGACGAGAGAACGTTGCCCTTTGTGGTTTTGTTTTCAGCAAAATTTTGTTTTTACGAATTTCTTTGGGATTTTTGTAATTTTATCCGAGTAATTTGTTTTATTTTGTCTGTCCATTTCATCATATAATTTTCGTTTGCTGTTTTAATATTTTAATCAGTGCTTATTATGCTGTGCTGTGTTCTCATCTCTTCGACGTACTATACGCAAATGAACCAATAAATGCATGATCAATCATCAATCTTGCATATCGTCGGTGAAACCAGAAAAGTGTGTAACTCCATATTAGCAAATTTTACAGGAGAGCATTAAAACGTCATAGTTTTGATGTTATTGGCACGATTGGCCTGAAATTTTCAGAAATGATATTTCGTAATATTATTTATATTTGGAAATGATTCAAAATCAAAATGTTGCCCAATATTTAACTTGTTTTGGAGATACACACTTTTCACTAGAAAATTTTACGGGTGCTATGAGGAGATTCACATTTTTCCTACGCTGTTATCAGTCCGTGCATACGAATCTTTAGGTTCTTGTAGGTATTTCCTATGAAATAAATAATCTTAATCAAACATTCAAACAAAAAAAAAAAAACAATCAAACTGAAATCTTTCAAAATTTTTTTTTAATACAGAAACAAAAGAACTCTAACAAAAAATTTTCATTCATAAGTAACAATTACAAAGTAAAAATAAACGAAAAGGAATAAAACTGAAAAACTATTGTTTAAAAATAAAGCTATCTACTTTGTAGTAAAAGGAATTGCATCGTAGAACGCATGATAATCAGATGGTAAGCTTCTTCAGTAGTACCCCTTGGAATAATGGTTAGTGCGTTGGACTGTCATGCGGAAGGTCACGAGTTCGATTCTCAGCCGCTGCAAGAAAGTTTTTTTCAGGGGTGTACTACCTCTTGCGAGGAATTGACAAATTCTCCAAGAGTATCTCTTGTCATGGAAAGTGCTGCTCATTAGCCGTTTGGAATCGGCAGAAAATTGTAAATGGTCATATTTTTCTTTCTTGATTTGCCTTCTTTCCAAAAATGAAGCAGGTGATGTTTTCATAATCATATCGTCCAGTTTTATATTTGTTGATCGTCTTACATCCGAAGTAGTCCAATCGTTATCTGTGTGTCTCAGTTTGTACTGAATTACCGAATTGTGTAACTCCTTTCTTATTTTTTTTAACCCAGATTTGTGGGATAACCATACAATTATGGAGTTAAAAAATGATTTGAGCTACATTACCGCTTCTTTGGTATTGAAATAAGTTAATCACAAATAATATATTATTTATTATGCACGTATATTACAAACATTTTAAGAGCACGATGTCACTCACACTCTTGCACTACCGCATAATGGGGAGATACACGGTTTTCTCACAAGATTAAGTGAGAATGGAGTTACACCATTTTCTAATTTGCCAATAGAATAAAAAGTATGAACTTTAAGGGGATTCCCAGTTTGAGGAACGGTAGATATCAGGTTTGGCTAACAGATGGCATTCAAATCTCATTTTCAGAAAATTTGGAGTTACACACTTTTCTGGTTTCACCGACGATATACAATATTTCTATGTAGTACTAGATTGAAAGGATTTGGATTTTTCTTCAAGCCTACATCCGATCTATATGTGTGACTTTTTCAACAATATACTTACACGCGTGCTTGTCATGCATTTGAACAATGTATATCTAGCTTTGAACGCAATTGCTGAGGTTGAGAAAAAGGCGGAGTTATCGTTCATTCTTCTTTGTGGTTTTCTTTTTTTATATTTGGCATTCGCTCAGTGAAATTCACTTAACTGAGTAGAGTAAGGAGTGTGAAAAGATGTCTCCTTTTTGCATGAACAAAGTTAACTTACATTAAAAATCGCTGTGTTTAAAAGCACTGATGTACTCGAAATTAAGCCAAAAGAGAAACAGAGATTAAAATCGGATTCGTGTAAAAACAGTCTATTTTCTATCAGATAACATCCCTGTTTGAATATATGTAAGTGCAAAAAGCAATATCCCTGTTTAAACATAAGTCAAACAAACTTTACGTTACGCAGCGGAGTCCACTTAGTCCTAACACACGCCACGAACTACTTCATCGAAGCATATTGTCGATAAGGTTTTTGGGTTGTGTGAAATGAATAAGTGCAGACACGGCAGTTCACAACTGCTTGGCTCGAGCAACTAAAAGGTTTGTGTTTTGACTAAAAGGCTCTGTTTTTTAATGAGGAATAATCATAGATGTCTATAGTTTCTATGTGTAAAGCTACATATGTAGAGATATTTTTAGATTTAAGTACAAGTGAAAGGGTTAAATTGTGGGAAAAAAAGTGGCTTCCATTTGAATATATTATGTATATACATATCTAAAGTCACAAACTAAATAGTACGATTGCATTGTATGTTTATTGAGTACGTTCGATAACAAAAATTTGGCACTCGGACGAACGTTGATGTTTACACATCTTAACCGTGAGTCCTGGCACTCACACTTTTTTTTTTAAGTGACGAAACTGACGTTCCTATATTTTCCCTTCGTTATTAAGTTGATGCTTAATTTTTGTGAATAACTCAAGACAGATATTCAATTCACTGAATTAAGTTTGATCCTCTTTTATGTGAGTCGGTAATTTGGGCCTCACAGCGTCTTTTAACACTATACTCTGTCCAACAAAAATTGTCAGTACAGGGAAGATAGGACGTTTGTCTCTCATTCTAGTTGCATTGCCATGCATAAGTGTGTCGCCTTTTAAAGCTCTCACAGGGATTCCGTAGTTTACATTATAAATCGCCGCAAATGAGAGTAAAAAACGCGTAGGGCTACCGTCTGCCGATTCAAAACCACTGAAAATAATATTCAATATTTACCTTTTCCCACAACACCAAGCGGTAAGATAATAGGCGCGTTTTTTAATAAGTTGAAAAGCAATACGACAACACTCAACAAACTCATCTTCTTAAAATGTGTTCTCAAAAGCTTCAAATCCCAAAAGCTCCTTAATAGAAACCACTGAAAAAGCTCCTTGCTTGCAATTGAGAATGATAATGGTAACTCTGTTTTGATGTAGATAAAGAGCGCACGATCATATTGAGTGACACTTGATGCAAAGAGGATTCGTATAGAAATGGGAGGATATGCTGAGCCAGTTAAGGCATTCCACATTCGTGAAGTACGGCTAAGGAAATAATCTCCGAACTTAACAGTGCGTCTGAAGTTTGGCTCAGGGGTGAATGCTTGACACCATTACACTGTAAGTTGCTACATTGTGATACCACATGAATCAAGTAGAGTTTCTCCCTACTTGTTAAACCTCTTAAAGCACCTTACGAAGCGACCGAGACTACTATTTATTATGGTATATTTATTAATTCAATTATATTTTTTTGGGTCTCCAAGAATAAATTAAAATTTAAATAGGTAAAATAATTAAGATTTAAAATTTTAACGTTTAAAACATAATAAATCAATACTTAAAGATACTTCATTGAAATAGATTTGGATAAGGGTGCATTACTTCCATATTTGGTTTAATGGGTTCTTTGAAATAAATAAAATGCACGACTGGGTCGCACGAACTTGCTCCTATGTAATAGACTACGAATTTTAAAAACGAATGTTATTAGAGAAAAGCTGTTCATAAGCATAAAATCAATTTTTAAATTCTTTTAGTAGTAAGAGACAAAAACAGAATACTATCAAAATATGAATTTATGCAAGAACAAAAATTATAAGTCGTGGTAGTGGTTTCTTAAAAAAAAGCTTTTATATACAAACTTTTTAAAAGCTTTTTAAGAAAGAAATTTTTTATTATTGTTCGAATAAAAATTAAATTTGCAAAAAAAATATTGAGCCATTTCTGAGATATTGAATTTTAAAAAAAAGAAAAAATAGATTTTTTCTTTTTCAAAAATTCAAAGAATATTTAATTTAAAGTTTTGAAATGCAATGTGTTCTAGACTTTTTAGAAGCTTCTCTATAAAATTTTTTTTTAATATCCGTTATGTGGATAATGAGAAATTCAAAATTCGAAAAAATGGTTCTATGGTAGGTACAAGCTGTAATATCTTAATTTCAATTTTTTTTTATTAAATTAAAGATCCTAAAAATTAATTGAAAGAAAAAAAAATTTATCAAAATTCTAGCCGCCATTTTCGAGAAAAATACGATTTTTGAAAACCATTTTTTTTAAATTTTTAGTATTTGTATTGTAGGTACCTTTATTTTAAGGTAAAATAATTTTTTTTTTATCACATCTTGTATATTATATTGAGAAACTTTTATTTATTAAGTTTAAAAAAAATTTAGCATGGGGTTTTCGAAATATTGAGTTTTGAAAAAAAAATTTGAAGTTTTTTTTAAAAATCCAAGAAAAATTTTTTTGAAAATTTAAGTACACAATTCTATTTATCATTTTAAAAAAAATGATCAATATCGGTTGTACCGTTTTTGAGAAAATCAAAAACAAAAAAAATGGGGGGTACCCTCAATAACAATTTTTCGGAAAATTTTTTTCATCCAATACCTAGCTTTAATTAAATGAAAGTTTTTTGTATTTTTATTTTTAAAATCTGTCCAACAGTTTTTGAGAAAAAAAAATGTTTATAAAATTTCGAAAAAAATCGTATGGCAGGTACCGTTATTTTTGGTCTTCAAAAATCAAATCAAAAAATGTCAGGGGGTAAAAAATTAAAACCCATATCTACCAAGTTTGAAGAAAATCGGCCGAGCGAGACCTACTTTTTTGGTCTTCGCTATCATCGTCATGTCAACTTTGATCAAAATCTCGAGTTCGATTTTTTTTACGAATGCATAACTTGCCTTATAGTAACTATAAGTCGCAAGTAGAAAATTATAGCTCTTATTGTTCTAGCAGGAACGTGATTCGTAACCTGTGCAAAAAGTGATGGACACTTTATGTGATATAGCACAGCAATTCTCTAACAAGCATAACCTCATGAATTTTTCTTTGAGATTCTAACGATCTTATGCCAAGGACAAAAACTCCAGCGCATTTGTTCGAAAATGAATTTGGTGACTTTACTTTTAACTTTTTCTATACGGTCAGAGTGGACTTAAACGAGGGGCTCCAAATAACATCTACGCATTCAAGAACAGATCTAACAAGAGATCTAAATAAGGACAGAAGTACATAAGGATCTCTGAAATCATTTGCACCAATTTGACAAGCGATCGAGGTCAGATTGAATCAGTTGGCAATCTTCAAAAGTTTTAACTTTTAAAAAGAGTTTTATATCATTTGCGTATATTAGGCAATTACAATGATCGCATAAATAATATCATTAATAAAGATAATGAAAAGAAGTGGGCCAAGATGGCTTCCCTGGGGAACACCTGATAAACAAATAATTTTCCTAGAGCATGTATTACGAGTATTTATCTGCACCTGTTGATGTTCTACCAGTAATGTAAGACGACAATCAGCTTAGCAATTTTCAGTGAAATGCAAATATTTCGGGATTTTCTAAAAGTGCTTGATTATTGACAGAGCCAAAAGCCTTACTAAAGTCCGTGTACACACAATCAACTTGACATTTTTCTTGCATTTAATTAGTTACATAAGATACAAAATGCGCTAAATTTGTTGCTGTTGATCTGCCAAATACAAAACCATGCTGTTCTGATAATAAAACTTCAGATGTAAGAAAATCAAGTCTTCTTTTCACTAAACTTTCAAACAATTTAAGAATAGCAGAGAGTTTTTTGATACCTCTATAATTTTCTATAATATTATTTATAAATAGGCACGAGATACGAAAGCTTCCACTCCTCTAAAAAGTAATCTTCTGGAAGAGATTTATGGGAAATGATAAGCAACGGAAGATAAATTGAAATGCAGCAATTTTTGAGGACTATAGGTGGTGGGCCCGGGTTTGAGTTTGACTTAAGTAAATTAATCGCAGATAAAATTTCCGCTTGGTTTAATTGGATAGCTTCTAGATCAATTTTATTCACAATGGGCCTTTAATATTTGAGCGAAATAAAGCATTATTTAATGGACTCTATATATCTGACCGTATATGCTGCATATTATTTTTTAGGTTCCGTACAACAAATGGTTCATAATTTAGAGTTCACATAGGTATGTAAATATATAGTTCATAACATGTATGGTTAACTTTATAGAGCTCTTTAAATAATGGTCCACTTCGCTCAAATAATAAAGTCGTCTCTTAATTTGATTGTTGGTACGGCCCAATGTGTCAGGAAAGTGACACCTGTAATTTTCCTTATTATACATTTTACCTCAAAAATCCATTTAAATCGCCTTCATCGCTCAATTTGAAGACGTCTCGAATTTTCAATCCTTTAATCCGCGAGTAAGCTCCGCTATCTCCAAAACCACAACAAAAGAGATTGGTGTATTTCAAAATTTAAACGATCATCGCTTACTAACGCGACTAAAAATAACTGCCATCGTAATTATAGCCTTATTCGTCAAATTTATTACAGTTAGAAATATAATGGTTTAAGATATAACAGTTAAATGTACTTTCAAAGAAATCGGCAAATAAATTGTCGCTGGTAGATTTTTGCGGCATGTGGCGGCCATGTTGTGTATGCTGACGTCTACCAAATCTGTTGTCAATTATTCAGTTACTGATGCCAAATTACTATGGCAAGCTACAGAATAAAACAGCTCATCCAAATGATAAAACCTTATTAGCACGCGTTTCGCGTTTTACGATAGACGTAGTGACCCTTCACAGATGACACTTCAACTTTGCTGGCCGAATTTAAGATTTAAGACGACCGGTTCGGTTGGTTATCAATCAATCAACATTCGTACATCAAAGGAACGCAAGATCGGCCGAGAACATCGCCACGGTGGGTGCAAGTGTAAAGAAGAACCCGAGACATAAGAAATCGGCCTTTCGCTGACTTCAACGCACAGTGGGTCCTCTTCATACTTAGCAGTGCTCAAAATTCAAAATCTTGTTTCAAATGCTAAGAACTGTTATAAATAGATACTAACTGCTGTTGAAAATGAAAATATTATTAATAATGAGGTTATTGATAGATTTATTTTAAGAAAACAATTGTTCTTCGAGTAACATATTTATGACTGCAGGATAAAACATTTTTCGGTGAATGACTGTCGTTGTGCGCGATGTTATCAAGGGAGTGGCAGAAATAAATAACCTATTTATAACATCCCACATGTTATCCTTCTTTTTTTTTTTGTGATGTCTTCCCGCTAAATTGTTGCCGATATATGAAAATCTCTATTTCGCACCTCCTGGTCTTCTTCGCTTAACTGGAAGTAGGGCATGAGTCATTATTTCACTTTCATTGATAAGGATTTGGTGCATACTTGTGGTCATGGGATACCAAGAGGACAGAGCTTCACGTAAAGTCGAGCTGTTTCTAGGAAAAAACACCTAAATCTTTCCGCATGTATCTGAAAACCGATCTTATATTAAGCCAAAAATTAACGAAAAATTCGATATGAGTCACTAAAAAGCTTATATTTTAAGTTCTATCAGTCGGATATTCAACATTTAGGTATGTAAGCTTAGGTTTAATTACAGAGCATCAAATTGCATATTTAAATTTTATATTTATATAAGTGGTTACATTCCTGGAACAAAGATAGGAAAAATAGATAGTTTATAACTTCACCCCTACCCCCTACCCAAGGCTGAGAAAAAAACCTGCCGGAATTTTCGGATTTGATATCATAATAAACATACCTATAAGCCCACATACTCATATTTTAGCTAAACACCCACTACCAAATTTTTTTGTCGGCCTTTGTATTATCTATTTATTCAACCGCAAACTCAAACAGTGATATTTCAAACTGGCGCACCTAACTTTTACTTCTGTCTTCGGATTTTTAATAACAAATATTTCTTATTTCATGATGTATACTTAGATTTAAAAGTTCTCTGCGCCAGTTAAAAAAAAATCATTTTAAAAATTTCATTGCCCGTGAGTAAACCCGTCATCCATTTATGTATTTTATACACTAAGTAACACCTTTCAATCGAAAATAAAAATTTATTTGCAATCTACATGCCTTCTTGAACAAAAAACATATTTTTTATTTTTTTTTGTTTAACGGAATTAGCTTTTAAAAATAAAATAAAACTACACAAAATTAAAACTTGCGCATGTCTAATAAAAATTAATGACAAAGAGTCAACTTGAATGTTGTGATGTGCTTTTTGGTTTCCAGCCGAGGTTTTGCTCGCCGGTCTTGCCAGGGTCTTTATGAAGAAAACACGAAACTCCAGGTTTAAAGGTCTTCAAACCTTATTACAAAATCTTTATTGGAAATAACTCTTAACTCTATAACACACAATATACTACTGCTAATATTTCACTTATTCCGGGTGCTTGAATAATCCATGTGATCTTGGTGCTTCGTATCGGTCGTACGAGTTGCGGCTGCTTTGAATCTGGTACTTGGTTACGGGTATTTCGTTTCTGGTACTTCGGCTTCAAACTGGTCCTCTTATTCGGCTTATAATGTGATTCAACGGTGTTCCACCCCTGGTTGTACTGATCGGCAGGTACTATACGCCCCTGGTGGCACTAAACAGCAGGCTTAGACGCTCTGGTTGATCAGCAGGTACTATACGCCCCTGGTGGCACTAAACAGCAGGCTTAAACGCTCTGGTTGATCAGCAGGTACTATACGCCCCTGGTGGCACTAAACAGCAGGCTTAAACGCTCTGGTTGATCAGCAGGTACTATACGCCCCTGGTGGCACTAAACAGCAGGCTTAAACGCTCTGGTTGATCAGCAGGTACTATACGCCCCTGGTGGCACTAAAACAGCAGGCTTAGACGCTCTGGTTGATCAGCAGGTACTATACGCCCCTGGTGGCACTAAACGGCAGGCTTAGACGCTCTGGTTGATCGGCAGGTACTATACGCCCCTGGTGGCACTAAACAGCAGGCTTAAACGCTCTGGTTGATCAGCAGGTACCGAAGCCCCTGGTGGCAATTAGGACATTAAACTTCGAGTCAAGACCCCTTACCACTGGTGGGGGGAAGCCTCAACAAGAAATAGCTGGACGATCTCACCTACCTAACTTGTCTTCCTACGAAACCCCTTACCACTGGTGGGGGGAAGTTCCGCACAAAGCAAGGAAAACTAAATGACCAACTCGTCTATACTAATCGTCTACGACTGGTTTTCAAAAGATTTATTCAATCAATCTACTGTGCCGCCTGACTGTGAGTATGAGTGAAGAGGTACCTTTCGTTCACCCAAGTAGGTCCTCTTGATGGTTTTTCAGTAGAAACTGAATGTGAACTATATGAGTGGTGAACGAAAAATATCCATATAGTTGATTTCGCTGTGACGTCATATGCTCATGGTGTTTGTGAATTGAATTTGAGTGAAATACAATTCTTGGTATCATGCAGAAGTCGTATAGAGTGGAGTAGCATGGAACGCTTCGTTACAATGTACCGTAACTTAGCCATTAGACAGAGAGGGAAGATAATACTTACAAATGACATGTGCTATTATATGTATATTAATTATGCATTTTTATTTTTTTTTAAGGCAAAAATTAAAAATTGTATTTTGAGCACTGATGTGTATGTAGAGGACCCACTGTGCAACGTGCCGAATTTAGCATCGGGACTTGAGCCTACGCCCGGATAGTATTCAACTGACTCAGGAGATCAAAGTTTATGACCATAGACAGTGCAGTATGTTCGTTGTTCGCTGACTGAGCTTCGGAGAGTTTGGAAGAAGACCTGAATTTTTGCTGAAAAATCATCTCTAACGAAGAGGTGCATTTTTGGATGAATGGTTGTAGTACGAGCAAGGAACATTGCAGAATATGGAACGACACCAACCCACACGAGGTTCACCAGGTGAAGATGCGTCTTTAAAAAGTTACCGTTTGCTTAAGGTTTTGGGCGAATGGCGTCATTGGTCCTTACTTTTGAGAAAACAACGTTGGTGAGGTGGTCAGCGTCAATGGCAGTGGCATATGGACCTAGATTGTACGGTACGTGGTTCCAGCAGGAATGTGCTACGTGTTACACAGCGGATGTCGCGATTGACATTCTGTATGAACGCTTTTAGGTTAGATTGTTTCTCGCAAGGTGACGCGAATAGAAAGTGTCATTAAAAATTGAACCACTCGGATCCGTGTCACTGTAAGAAGCTGAGGCGTATATTTAAATGATGTAATATTTGATACATAATCGTATACATGAGTCCTACAAATAAAAAAGGAATTGTGTTAATATCTCACACAAATGTAGCTTGTTTTATTTCACTTCAACACCCGCCCTTATTGCTAACCCTTTATAGTTTCGCATTTAAAATTGAAATCAACTTCATATTGTGAACCATGTATATTATTTTGAACGATGCACATATGTACGTTCAAGGTAAAAGTAAACATTAGTTGATATTTTTAAAACAGTTTTAAATTAATAAGCGAGTCCATGACCGACTGACTGTGATAGAGTCCGGTATCTTACATGCAATTCATCTAAGGTGGAAAACATAATAATTAAATCATTAAATTCCATCAATTCAAAATGAATGGGAATAATTGTTAGCTCCAACATTATTCAACATAATTTCTGAGTTTAATATCTCTCACCTCGGTGGAATGCAAGACCAAAATTACCTACACGCAATAGATTGAAATAATTATGTAATTTCATTAAAACGGCCATTTGGCTCTGGGGATGCGGTTGCTTCATAACAAAATAAAAACACTCTACTATCTCTTTTTTTCTCAGTGATGCACTTCACGCAATCTCAATTAGTTAATAAGTGCATTTGTGTAAAGAAGCAAGTCTCTGACCCTAAAGCATTATAAGAGCTACTATAAACTTGTGGAAATATCTGGAGCAGCTTCAGGCAAAACATGCAACTTGCTTGGAGTGGAATTTGCCTTTGATGTTTACCCGTGGACATGGACCAGATAAGCGAAACACGGTTCGGTTGAACTTCTTTTTCTTGCAAATTGACGTATTTGATTAACTTATTTTAATCTCTTTGAGAGCTTACCTGCATGCCGACCGCCGAAGCTACACGGTCTAAGCAATAGATAAATAAGTCATTCGCTGTCAACATAAGCGTCAATCATTCTACCGGTTCTTGCATTTTTAGGAAAAGTACAACAACTTACTCTGTAACTTTGGCCTGCGTTGTGTTAAATTATATAATTATAAAATGCTTCACAGGGTAATGGGTTCCTGGTTTTTGAAGAACAAATCCACCAATAGTATCTCTTACTCGTATCATGAAAAATACTCCATATCATAGCATATCTCTATTGGGGTATAGACTATTACTATTACTTATTATTTTATCTTTTCAACGAGTTATAAAGGGTGGTTAAATTTTAAGGGCCAATGTTGAATGTGAACCACACCTAAACGTCAAGTTTTTTTCTGCATTTCATTTGACATTTCTCAATTTCAGACTAACTCAATTTGAACCATGGAAAGATACACAATCGAGAAAATGGGCGTTCAAACCAAAATGCATATCGTGCATTTCGTGATTTTTTCGGTCAATTTAATCGTCCAAATGTGCGTAGAATCGGAAAATTCGTGCAAAAATTTGAGCAAACCGGGTCTGTAGGAGATGTGAAAACAGTGCATGCTCGTACAGCTCGTACTGCAGAAAATATTGCTGCTGTTCTCGATAGTGTGACTGAAGAGCCGTCCACCTCAACTCGTCGTCGTGCCCAACAATTGCACCTCTCACGCTCGTCGTTGATGAACATTATGTATAAAGACTTGCATTTACACGCTTTCAAGGTGCAATTGACTCAAGAACTAAAGCCTCTCGACCATTTCAAGCGTCGTCAATGGTCAGAATGGTGGCAAGAAATGGCAACAGTTGATGATCAATTTTCGAAGAAAATCATCTTCAGTGATGAGGCACACTTTCACCTCAGTGGATTCGTCAATAAGCAGAATTGCCGCATTTGGACGAATGATAATGCAAGAGTGATTGTCGAAAAACAAATGCATCCACAAAGAGTGACTGTTTGCTGCGGTTTATGGGCTGACGGCATCATCGGGCCGTATTTTTTCCAAAATGGGGCCGGTCAGGCAGTTACTGTGAATAGTGTTCGCTATCGTGAGATGATAACGAACTTTTTATGGCCCGAATTGGAAGGCCACTTGCCAAACAGCTAACGAAACAATGGCTCTTTTGCGCGACAAATTCAATGGCCGTGTTATCTCATGTGGTGGCGATGTCAATTGGTGATTTGACACCGTTGGACTTCTTTTTTTGGGGTTATTTGAAAGAAAAGGTGTACGTCGATAAGCCAGCAACAATTCAAGAGCTAAAGGATGAACCTATGTATGTTTGGTTTAACGTGAGCACCTGCCTATTATGGCTTCATCCCACAGAGAACCTACTCTCATCGGAGTCAGATTGAGTCCTGACCATTAATCCAGAACCAGCCGAAGCCGATTCAGTAGCAGAGTTGTGACATGTTGCAGCATGTGCACACCTCTTGCTTTAAGGCGAGGTCTATCTAACACCTCTTGAATTCAAGCACGCTTGAAAACCATATGTTTCCGCATTTGGAGTAAACCACGCCACCACGATACTCCCACAAGCGGGCCTACCTCATAGATAGTCTGAGAAAGAGAGGTTACACTACGCAACCCATCTCTAACTCCTGGGCACTATCTCCCGTGATGCCAGAATATAGCTTCCGGTGGAGCTTCGCAACCGAGGTCAACCGAAGTCAACCAAGGCCACTTACAGATGAGATACTGCAAAACTCAGGGCCTGTCAACCCCAGGATACAAACACCCAGCAATCGATCAAGGTAATAACCAATCACTAAAATGTGATTCCTTTTAGTTATTTTTCGTCATTGTCAATTACAAAATGTTGGGAAAGATACTCCCAAGAAATCTTCTTGATCTCAACGATCGTTTATTTTTAACACATTTGCTAAACCAAAACCGAGCAAAGGAGAAATTTTTAAACTCAAATGCTTTACTTTACGTTCTTGGCCGTGATCACATCGCCCAAGATTTTTATTTAGAATCTTTTAACTTATCTAGTACCAGGGATCCCTTACTCAGAAAGAGCCTGAGATAAGATATAGCACTAGATTTTTTGAATACTAGTTCGGGCTAAAACTAGTATCCTTATTTGGGTCTTTGCTACGTTTTACAACTAACTAGTAAAGTTACTCCTAGAGTTTTCTTTGTTGTCTAAATTCCCAGCAAGCCGAAGAAGTAGACGTAAGCCTCCCCACTACGACAAGGTAAAACTCATCGGGGAGAGCTAAAGGATGAGATAATTCGGCACATTAACGGTATATAACATCAATTATGCCTCAGCGTCATCGAAAATTTGGACCATTGGATGGAGGTGTGCCGCCGTGGTCGCGAAATGACAATAATTTCCTAAATAATTTGTGTTTTATTCAAAACCAACATCGGCCCTTAAAATTAAAACACCATTTAGTATCGTGTTAACTTCATATGACTCTTTAACATTTACAAACGTCAAAAAAGGTCCGTTTATTTAGTTTTTTGCACTGTCATCATGGCCTTAGCTAAGGGAGGGCATTAGGGGGCAATGTCCTACCTTAAAACCTCTAATGCCCTACCTTAAAAAATCAATTATCGTATCGTCTATTATTGAGGTTATACAATTTGTCAACGAATTAGCTTTGCGTGGAAATTATATTTTGGAGGAAGAAAAAGAACGAGCATTATTTCAGAATTTGTTTGAATACACCTGCATGAAAGATCCAAATTTGAAAGTCTCTTACTCATATACACAAATTGCAACATACCGTTAACCTGAATTCAAAATAAAATAATTGAAGCAATGATTATACAAGTACGAAGTTCCATTGTTAAAGATATTAATGAATCGGACCTAAACTGGTTTACTATACTGGAAGAAAAATAACCGCGAAAATATTGCAATAGCAATACGCTACGTTAAAGATGGAATTGTCAATGAGTCGTTGCTGACAGTTACTACTACTTAAAATCTTGATGCAGCCAATTTTACGGAATTAACATTAAATAACGTTGACCACTCTTGTATGCTAAGACAATGCTATATTGGCGCAATTGTAATGAGTGGGAAAGTTTTGGGAGTTGGGCCGAAAAATCCAAAAATCCCTTATGTCGTCCACTGCTTTAACTATCGCTTTTTTTTTTTTTTTACTCGTATAATCTACCCGCGCGGGATTATGATTTTTTTTTTTTTTTTAATAATCTACCCGCGCTCAAGGGATTATGATTACCCTTTAAATGTTTCAACACAGTGCGGGCGTGATGTTAATGAATAGAAAAAAGGATAGGAAAGATGTGTGGCACGATGTTCTGAGACTGAAGGTGGTTGTCTCAGATATTTTTATTTCCAGGGATGGCGGCTGAACTAGAGCATTTGGTAATCATTAGAGGGCACGAGTACGATAACTTGGCCGCCAAGATTTGATGACGGCTTTTTGTAGAGAGGTTAAAAATAAGCACTTTTTACTATGGGAGGGGGGGGTCTATCTCCCCCTGTTTAGGAGGTAGGGGCACTTTTAGAAAAAATGGTTTAAATTGAAAAAAAAAATATTAAAAAACAACGGCAACACCTACAATAAAGTGCTATACTGCGTTTGAAAGCCAGAAGATTGTTCTATAATCCTGCATTTAAATTAAATTACTCATATCAATAGTTTTTGAGAAATTCGCATTTAAAGTCCAAATTTTGATAAAAAAAACGTGAAAAAAAAGTTTAGATCGGTTGTTTTCAAAATTGTGAAATGAAATTGTAAATTAGCTTATATGTGTTTCGTGTATCTATCAGTTTTTTATCGAACACAAAAAACCGCATGGTTCTATGTCTTCTGGTTTTTGAGAAAACCTCCGTTTAGGAGGTAGGGGCACTTTTAGAAAAAATGGTTTAAATTGAAAAAAAAAATATATTAAAAAACAACGGCAACACTTACAATAAAGTGCTATACTGCGTTTCAAAGCCAGAAGATTGATCTATAATCCTGCATTTAAATTAAATTACTCATGTCAATGGTTTTTGAGAAATTCGCATTTAAAGTCCAAATTTTGATAAAATAACGTGAAAAAAAAAAGTTTAGACCGATTGTTTTCAAAATTGTGAAATGAAATTGTAAATTAACTTACATGTGTTTCATGTATCTATCAGTTCTTAATCGAACACAAAAAACCGCATGGTTCTATGTCTTCTGGTTTTTGAGAAAATCGAAAATAACTAAAACTACTTTCCTACAAAATGTTTGATATTTTTTGCTTCCTTACATAAATAAATCAGTGCTAGCTTCCAACATTACAATATATAAACAGTAAAGTATGTATGGGGGGGCATGCTGCCCCCCTGCAACCCCCCTGCTTGGGCACACTATAGGATTTGGGGTAGGTGCGAGGTTGGGTGCATGCAAAGTTTCTTTTGCATTCACAGAATCTGTATTTAAAAAAATTCAAATTTATTCTATTTATCCAATGTCCACTAAATACATATAAAATACAATAAACGATCTTGAAAACCAAAACAAACTTCCGACCATGTTCACCAATACATGGCACTATTTTTCTATCGAAAATACTGCCTAGAAAGGAAATATAAGGACGACTGGGGTTCGCAAATAATAGAGTTTTTATCAGATGTAAAAAAAGTTACTTACCCCTTGTTATACCGATGGTGATATATATGAGGGTTTACAGTTAAAAGACATCGATCCTCCCACCCTTCAGAGCGAAAATTTAGAAAGTGTTTTACCGCCAAAACATCCTCGGCTTCCCACCATAAAAGAGTAACTCAACGAACTCGACACTTATAGTACGGATGATGGCTTTATGCTTTATTGACGAGACTTACACACCTTTTTAATACATTTTGACCTTTTTTAACTAACTATGACTGACTAACTGACAAAATAACTGACCCAGATGCAATTCTACCTCCTCATGGTGCATTCTGGGTAACGTTAAATGAATTGCGGTACTGAACTAACAAAGATTCATTATGTTTATTAACATTAATCCTTAAAATGGAATCACCGTCACCACCAAAAATCAAAAAAAGCAGTTTTGGTAATTTTCGATTTTCTCAAAAACTAGAAGACATAGAACCATGCGGTTTTTTGTGTTCGATTAAAAACTGATGGATACATAGAACACATATAAGCTAACTTAAAATTTCATTTAACAATTTTAAAAACAATCGGTCTAAACTTTTTTTTCCACGTTATTTTATCAAAATTTGGACTTTAAATGCAAATTTCTCAAAAACCGTTGACATGATTAATTTAATTTAAATGCACGATTATAGAACAATCTTCTGGCTTTCAAACGCAGTATAGCACTTTATTGTAGGTGTTGCCGTTGTTTTTTAATATTTTTTTTTTTCAATTTAAACCATTTTTTCTAAAAGTGCCCCTACCTCCTAAACGGGGGGAGATAGACCCCCCCCTCCCGTAGTAAAAAGTGCTTGTTTTTGACCCCTCTACAAAAATCCGTCATCAAATCTTGGCGGCCAAGTTATCGTACTCTCCCCCATTAGAGTTATCTCGGAAATAACTTTCATTCGTTGGAACAGAGTTGGTCAGGACACTTGGCCGTAGCAAAACTTGTACATGATAATTATTCATTGATTTTGACGACTTTGGATGAAATTAGATATAACAGATTTAAGGCTGATGACGTCACCAAGAGTGTGGACATTAAAAAAGTGATGCTTATTAACTTCCCATAGGGAGTTATTGTAATCGGTCCGATTTGTCAAATTGGAATTTTTGACATTTCTCGACGTTTCAAGGTCCCTAGAGGCTATATCAATCATTTCTAGAGAGATGTCTGTGTGTGTGTGTGTACGTACGTTCGTACGTTCGTACGTTCGTACGTTCGTACGTCCGTACGTTCTTGTACCATTTTTCGTCGTCGATATCTCAAGAACGAGTAAAGATATCGACTTCAAATAAGTTTTGTTTAGTAGATAATAACTTCGAAAGAGGCTGAAAGGGCGTTTATTAAAATTCAGTTAGTAGTTTTTTCACTATAACGGTTTAAAAAAAAAGTAAAAATTTTGGTTAGTTTCAAATATCTCACGAAAAAATAACGCTATTGATTTCAAATAAAATTTAATGAACTCATTATAGGGTCATACAGATTTGGTATGAATTTGGAAAAAAATGAACATACCGTTATTTTTTTAAATAAAAAAAACTGAAAAAAAAAATTTCATAACCCAGATATTCTAAGAACGGAAAACAATTTGAAACTCAAAATAATTTTATTTTACGAAAAATAATGTGTTTGACAACTGGTGAAAATTTCAAAAAAAACTAATTTACAGTTTTTTTACAAAAAATAAAAAAACTATATAAAATTCTATTGAAAATTGGTAAAAATTGTTTTTCGACTCAAAGTTCTCGAGAACTAGTAGTGATATTGACTTCTAATTTAGTTTATTTTATACATAGTATAATTTAGTACAATTGGTAAAATGTTGACAAATATTGAATTAATAGTTTTTTTTAAATAAAAAAACTATTAAAAATTCTAGTGAAAACTAGTTAAAATTGTATTTCAAGTCGAATTTCTTGGGAATGAACACCGATAGTGCCTTCTAAAGTATGTTGTTTTATACCTCGATACCTTCCCGTAAGAATGTATACTAAGCGACATTTCTAAAATTGTTCAGAAAACGAAAAAAACGAAGAAAGTTCTAGTTGAATCATAGTGTGCTAAGAGACAATTTTGGTTAAACTAAGTGACTTCTAACAAAATTTTTTTTTGCTCACGACAATGAGATCTTTATTAATGTCGGTTAGCATAATTTTTTTGGCGGATAATACAAATTTCAGGGGGCAAAATTATTTTAATGAGAAAACATGGCAGTTGATAATTTTTTTTATTTGTACTCTAGTTTCCTTTTCATGCGTAATAGGTTGCCGAAACCCAGGCCAAAACGTGGCCCTTAACATATAGTATATTTTCTCATCAAAAAGTCATTTTCGAAAAAAGTTTCGCTTAGTACATTCTTACGGGAAGGTATTGACATAATACAATTATTAACATATGGTTAAATTTTGACAAGTATCAAATTGAAAGTTTGAACAAAAATATAAAAAAATCTACTAAAAAGTGGTAATATTTGTTTTTCGACTAGAATATCTTGAGAACGAGCAATGATATTGACTTTGCCATTATTTAATTTTATACATAATACAATTTCTAACAAATGGTTTATATTTTACATATATCTAGTTTTAGAGCGGATATATTTTGTAAGTACCCTTCCATCAATAACCAAACCATATCTTTTATATTTGAATATTTCGTTTTTAAATTTTTTTCAATTAAAATGTTTGGAACCGAAATAATAAAGACCACAAATGGGAAGTTATCAGTGTGGGTCGCACCCAGCCTCTTTTTTTGAATTCCGAATGGCCTTGATTGTGGCCAAAAAAATATTATCCATGCTCCAGCCAGCAGGAGCAGCTTTCCGATCCCGAAGCGCAGGATTGAAAGACGCGATAACAATCACTAAGCTCACCCAAAATAAAATAAGGAAACTTAAATCAGAAATGTATCATCAAATTTTGGAAGAAGCAGAGTCTATGACAACCGGCGATTCCGAAAATACGACTCATACCCAAAAGAGACAAATCAAATCGGATGGATGGCTACTTGGTATCAGGGATGGAAAATTCGATACAATTGTACCGAATTCGATACAATTGAGTTTGTACAAGTACAAAAGTACAATTTGTCTCAATTCAGTACACTTTCAAAACTTCCAATGTTATGTATTTCACAAAAAAAAAAACAAAAGCATATAAAAGGAAATTGAAAGTTGAATACATCATCTTGGCCTGAATGCATTCATATTTGTGGCTGTCAGTGCCATTTTTTTTTTGTATTTTTTCTTTGACATTTTTGATTTATCTAAAAACTTGGAAGAGTTTAAAAAAGGGCATATTTTGCAAGGCAAGCTTTTTTTTTAAAAATTCAACTTCATTTTGGAAAAAGAGTGGGTTACGCCACTATTGCATTCATGGTTTTCTGTAAAAATAAAAAAAGAAAGGTTACGGCAAACTTATTATGTTTTTTTTTATTTCTCTCATAGTTCATATTTTAACAACAAAAAATTATATGTACAATTTTACTTATTTTTTAATGATTTCACTCTTTTTCTGATAAATCGTCAAATATTTCGATTGGAACACTTGTTGACGTTTTTGAATTATTATAAAAAAAAGTGATGGATTGGTGGTATAAATTGAGGCAGTTCAATCAAGTCTTTCTTTTTTTATCGTCTATTTTAGGTTGTTCAAGCTGGTTGAGTTTTTTAATATTAACGGATTGTCTCTTTTTTATATTTACCTCTTCGAGTAAAACATCAATTTCATTAGAATATTTATAAAAATTGAAAATTGTTTACTTTTTTCGAAATGTAACCACTGAATTTTAAGCCGTTCAACCTAGGAATTTGAAATAGACAGTTTCGTATTTGTGATATTTTTTTCGATAAATTTTGTGGAAAAAAAATAAGATGAAGACATTTTCACAATTTCAAATGGGTTTCTCTTTCTGGCCGAGGAAATGAAGTTAACACAATCATTTGGGACGAAAATATCTTTATATTTTTTTTATTCTTTTCTATTATACCAAAATTTTGGTCACATGTCAAATAGGAATGGCCACTGACTAAAAATTTATGGTCGATTCCTTCAACCATAAATTCGGGATGGAATACCAAAAATTGACACAACAGTGAAAGTTTTATATTTCTATTTGCCCCCCCCCCCCCCCCATCGGTCAGAATACATAATAATTTTTTTCTAAGAGAAGATTACGCCACTATTGCACCCAAACTATGATCAAATTATAAAATGCAATAACACCTTTTTGAGTGCCATCTAGT